>CAIGRB010115373.1:97051-109896 GCA_903798255.1 Fraxinus quadrangulata
CCTACATGATTAAAGAACATCCTTATATGCATAAACACACATATATAATCTTGTTTTCTATAAATGCAATCAATAAATGTATTGAGTGCGATCCGATACAACATGCCAAAATGTAGACTTTTATTCCAAAATAACTAATTACTCTTACAAAATAATTCATCCATAAATCAAGAAGTTTGTTTCTTTGGTCAACGGTTTAGCTATCCAAAAAATAATCAACTTCGTACATATCACAAAAATAAATAATAAAGATAGATGTATTTTCACTCATTTTGTCAAAAATTCATTTAAAATAGTGCCAAGAAAACATCATAACAAAAATTAAATTTGAGTTCAAATTGTATACACAACTTCACTAAAATAAAAATGATAAACTTGCTTCTTGACATGAGTTGAACGTCGCTAAGAAAATACACATAATATGAACTAACAAATAATTTCCCATAAGTGATATTAATAATTACCATTCATAGTTGTTTTTATCATTGTCTAACTTGAGAAAATCACCCAGCACCAGTTTGCTGAACACGTACAACTGAAGTTCAATTAATAATTGGAGAACATGAGCCAGATAATACTGAAGTTCAACTAATTATTGGAGAACAGGTACAAGTACAACTGAAGTTCAAAGAAATTACAAGGGAATTTCTTTGATTTGTTTTTCTTTATCGTATTAATCAAATAGTTAACAATTCCCAGAATAAAATCTAACGTGAAATTGGAAGATGAAATTGGAAGATGAAATTGTATCTTTGTTAACCAGCGTGATCTATTAACTCACTGCACTACATACCATGAATTCATCATAGAGCTTACAATTGGACATAAACATACAACAAAAATGCAGACAGTCTTCTAATACACATGTATTGTACAGAAGTGTATTGTATTTTCCAAACCAAGATAGTATTCCCCAACGTCGTGATTTGTGAGTACTCCAACTTGCCATGAACTACATTCTAACACCACAGTGGCACAGCGCAATAATCCAATTCTTTATATGCTTCCACAATTCAAATGTTGATCATGAAAATTAGAAAGAAATATACGATCCACGAAGAATAGTTTCAACAAAAACCATTACCTCATTACATGAATCATAATCGATAAATAGTGTTAAAAGAAATGAAATGAGAAAAGATAGCCGCAGGAACCGATCATTGCGCTTGAATCGAATGGGAAAACAGATCTGCAACCTTTTTTTTTTCCCTAAAAATGTGAAGAAATATCAAAGCAAAAGAAAAAAAAAATTAGTTGAATTACTGATTGAACGGGGAAAGGGGATTTGTTGGAATATTAGTTAGTTAGTTAGTTGGTTGGTAGTTGAAATTTGTAATTCAGTTAGTAAGTTGAAAGAGTTAGTTAGTTGGCTAACGAGCTGTCATATTCTGTTTTTCAAACTCTATTTATACTATGGTTGTATGACATTTGTGAATTTGAATGGGTAATTTTTTTTCCATTTCAATGACTTTCATACATTCACTAACAAATCTGCCGGTCTAATCTCAAGAAGAACATCAAAGGAAAGTTAATGTAATCATGAATACAGTTGGATCTGATTCCATGGCTATTCAAATCCAAAATGATACTAGAAAGGCTGGCACTGGATATCATTACAACCGTTTTCAGAAGAAGGAAAGACCCGTGTGCACCTACTGTGGATACACAGGCCATGCAGTTGACAAATGTTATAAATTGCACGGTTATCCCCCGGGTTACAAACCCAGACAAAGGCCTGGAATGAACAAACAAACTGGATCAAGTAATCAAGTTGTGGTTAACCAGGTTTCTGAACATCAAGTTTCTGAACTTTCCCTGAATCAATCACAAGGAAATGTTGGATGATTTGTGCAGACACTCAATGCTGATCAGTACCAGCATTTGATGACCAAGGTTGCAAAGATGGATACAGAGTTGAATACTAACTCTGGTAATGTGTCCTGCTTCTCGATCTCGGTTAGTCCAACACTCAATTCATCTAGATACTGAGTAGTTGATTCAGGTGCTACAAGCCACATTTGTTCTAATTATTTAGCCTTTCATACAATGAATCACATTGAGAATGCATATGTTACATTACCAAACCATACTAAGATTCCTGTGCAATCTATTGGGACTGTGCATCTTTCCTCTGATTTCGTACTGAATGATGTATTGTTTCTCTCTCAATTCAAGTTCAATATGCTATTAGTAAGCTATCTAACCAGGAAATCATCATTATGTGTCAAGTTTCTCACTGATTCGTGTATCATCCAGGATCTGCACGCATTGAAGATGATTGGCAGGGGTAAAAGGACTGCAGGACTTTATGTCATTGAAGTCAATTCTGATTCAGTTCATCCTTCCAAAATTGTTAACCCTCTTTCCTTTTCAGTGGTCAATAATGCAACTGATAAATTTTGGCACAATAGACTTGGCCATTTATCATTTCAGAATCTGAGTTTGTTGAAAGATCAATTACAGTTTGTTTGTAATAGATAAAATGGTGATGTTGTAATCCCTTGCCCGATCTGTCCTTTAGCTAAACAAAGGAAGTTATCTTTTGTTTCAAATAATCATTTATCTGATGCTGCTTTTGATTTAATTCACTGTGATATTTGGGGGCCATATCACATCCCAAACACATGATGGTCATAGATATTTCCTTACCTTAGTTGATGATTGCACACGGTTTACCTGGATATATCTTATGAAGCAAAAATCTGACGTTAATCCCATCATTCCCAAGTTCTTCACTCTCATTAAGAACGAGTACCAGATTCTAATCACCCCTCATCTTTTCTCCCCCTAGAAGATCAACTAGAATTAGTAAAACTCCTTCATATCTTCGAGAATTCGTGGAGAAGAAAACGTGGAGAAGAGAATAAGGAAAAGGCGAAAAAAGGAAGACGAAAGGAAATAAAATCCGTCAAAGGAAGAAAAAAAAAAAGAAAAAAAAAAGAGGAGAAATAAAGAAGGAAAGGAAAATAAAAGAAAATCCATTTTTTTACGAAGTGCTCAGATGCATGCCGTAAAAAATATATATTCCATAAAAGTCACAGCTTAAAAATAAAGTAAATCAATCTTTTATGGCGCGCAGAAATGAATGTCATAAAAGAACTCTGACATTTTTATAGCGTGCTTAAATGAATACAGTAAAAAATTCCATTTTGTACCTTACATTTTTATGGCATGCAAACATGTATACCGATTTTATTTTATTTTTTACGTCATGCAATATACACGCTGTAAATAGTTCTTCTTTTAAAAACAATAAATAAAATGACAAACAAACCGTTTATGGCATGCTTGATAATTATGTCGTAAACAAAGACCATTTACTGTGTGCAAAAGCTACTTTTGTTGTAGTGGCAACTTATAAAAGAAAGACTAAAATTTATCAGTTATCAAGTTTTATTATGCTCCATAAGAATCCATAATCCGAATTCCAGCAAGTTTTCCTGCTTTAGAGTTAATACTTGTCGTACTCGTAGCACCTATTGACTGTTGCTTCAAATCAAGAAGAGAACAAGATTAAAACTTGGTTTAACACTGGATGGGGAATACAAGATTCAAATAATAGTTTCAAATGCATATCGAAACTAACAAAATTGAGGCCTCTAAAAATCAACAACTTCCAAAAGGAGGGAAAAAAAGAAAAAAAAAAGATGTGTGCACTATTCAGGAAGGACCACAATGATGTGATAATTGAACTTCGCCTTTTGGATGTCATGTAATCCCAAGATCCCATTCTTTACTGTATTAGATCGAATCAGGGATTTGCCTTCATCGGAGGGCGCTCACAAAAGCCAGCAATGAGTCAACGTCCCTCTTCTCGGAGGGATATTTTATGGGATGCGATGAATGCTTAGGGAAGAAAAGTATAGTAGGAAAGCTCCCTAGCTGCAAATCTTGCTGCGCGAATGACTTCTCCTCCCCATCTGCCCTGAATTTTCCCACCTTAACACCAGATCCGGCCAACTTCTCAGCCAATTCTACGTATGAACCTTTCATTGCCTGGTCAAGAATCAATAAATATTGTTAACAAGGAAGTCCTGATCCACGAGATAGAGGAGCAGCACAATTGTTATCAATAAAAGGAGCATTTACCTGGCAAAATTGGCACCAAGGTGCATAAAGCACGACAACCCAAGGCTCCGTCCTGTTTTCCAGTTTCAGTAAATTCTCAATTCCAGGCCGGCTCAAGTTTACAACATTCTCTGTGACAAAAAGATCTGCATTCGTAGAAGATCCATTTTCGTGAACGCCATTTCCATTTCCGTTTAAAGTTTCTTCCTTAATATTGCCTTTATGCAGCCCACATTCCTTGGCCTTGGAATCCTCCCACCACCACCTTCCTTCTCTCTCGTGTTGCCCGGGTAGGACCGGTCGAGTGCATGGTTCACATCCAATCGAGATATACCCTTTGGCATGCAATGAGTTCACTGGCACATTCATGGTCCGTAAGAACTTCCAAACATCATCACCCTTTACGTTTGCCACTGGGTTCCACTTCACCAAGCTTCCAACCCCACCGTCCATTCCCTCGAAAACAGGGTCTACCTGGACAACCGGAACTTCTGACCGAGTGCCAGGGGACTGATCCTTACGCTGTCCAGTTATCCATGCACGCAAACCCCTGAGGGCCCTTCTCAGCGGCCTAACCTTCCTTACTCGGCAGCACTCCTGGTGGCCATCTTCATAAAACGAGAAAAGTCCCTTGCTCCTTACCAAAGCTTGAACTTCAACAGCATCGGGAAACATGTATTCGATGCGAATTCCATAGTGTTTCTCGACTTCATCAAAGAATTTATACGTCTCTGGGTTCAACCTCCCAGTGTCCAAGCTGAAAACTCTAAATGGTCGTCCAGTTAAATGTGCATATTCAATCAAAGCAACATCCTCCGCACCACTGTAATAATTGAAAATAAAAACATGTCATTAATGTTTTCAGCAAATTCATGTCAAAAATAATACGCTAACATTCAGATTGTGCAAATTTTCTAGCACATAGCAAATTTAAGACAGTCTGTACCAAATGGCTATACAGGAAAAAACATTTCCTACAATAAGCTTAATGCAGTAATAAAAGTGATTATTATGTTTGATACTTTCCATAAAGCTAACTAAATTCAATTATCACATATTTACAACAATAAATAAACGCGATTATGTTATTATTTTTCTTGTATTTGCTTCCTTTCGGGTTGAAGAGCCCCGTACCAATTCAGTGTACTCGAATTTACCTATACAATATTATACATGCATGATAAGTTTTCTGTGTAAAAAAAAGTAAGTTTGAAATGAAAATTAAGTAACTTAATTAATTACTTATAAGCACAATCATACAAGCTCCAAAACTGAACCAACGTACTTTAAACTACTAGGATATCTTAATTCTTAAATAATTACACAAACTTACAAATTACAACATTTAGTAAAACAATCTGCATAAATTCATTGATTTGATAAAAATAAATAATCATCATTAAATTACCTAAATGCAATAGCAATATCATTCCCAAATTTCTCAAGGGCCTTGTCCATAATCTCGAGAGGGGAAGCATTTTCAAGCTCCTTACCCAATTTTTCACATTCCTCTACCTCTACTTTTTCAACCACCTCTGAAAAATTCCAAGAAAACACAAGGGAAAATATGTCATTTCACTCTATCAGAGATTTCTCCCTTGTAAAACCCCCACACATTTGCAGAAAGATACTAATGAAATCCTTTGTACCTGGTGCAACGGTAGTTGCAGCTGAGGGGACAATTGAATCCTTCCTCTTTGGCTCAGCATTCAATGGCTTAACGGCACAACGCCGCCTCGAAACTTTCACAGCAGTTGATGGGAGATTAAGCCTGTCCAATGGCTGAGAAGAACCAAATAGTGCAGCTAAAAAAGAATCGAAATTCACCCATGAAAAAAAATAATCAGAAACGATATTCTCAAATTTTAGGGAAAAACTCAGAAAAAAGGAAAAGAAAAGACATTGAGACAGGAATTTGAAGGAAAAATAGTACCTTTAGGCTGTTCAAAAGAAGAATATAAAGAAGAGCCATGAACTGCTGATGAAGATGTGAAAGATAAAGCCATTATGATAAACTTTTATCTGTCTCTATCTGCAAATCTGAAACCTTAAACAAGAAAAATTACGGTTTAGTTTATGGGTTTTCGAGAATTCTTGTGTGAAATAACTCTCCAATTTTGTAGCAGTGTTTAAGCATGAAGAGAGGGGCGGCCTTACCAGGTTCATTGAACCTGGACGTATTTTAGGATGATGTGACATTGGATAACAGTCAATGTTGTTTTTAAATCAGCACTTTCGTCGTGTGGCGAGCCGACGAAAAGAGAGTCGTGGTGGAGAGAAAGTGCGATTTTCTCACCAGTCAAATTAGATTCTTATTGGATCTTTTGTCCCCCTTTCGAATCTTTTCCTCTTTTTCATTTTTTTGTTGTACAATTTTTTAATAAAATAAAACTTTTCTTTTCTTTTCTTTTCAAATGGAAATCAGATTATCTCCAATTTGTTATTTTTTTACGATTGTAGTATTAAAGAAAATGATTACAACAATAAAAAATACCGTCAACGCTTATTCTACATTCTTAGAAAAGTAATAAAAGTCGTGATGAAACAATTATACTAATGAAGAGAAAAAAAAAATTGCTAGTTGTTTCATTTAATTTTATCCAATTTAATCTATAAAATATGATGATATTTAAAAATCTCATTGGATCAAAATGCATGGTGGAATATTTGGTCAGGTAAATCATAAAGGGGTCATTTTCGACAAAAGAAACTCTCATTTAACTTTCTTTAATCCAACTTGCTCACCTTTACAACTTCTTAAATGCATGAATTCAATTATTTAAAGAGCTAAAAAGTAAATTGCACTGTAAAATCATTGTTCTGTAGTGGAAAATTGTGTTGTGGGCGGCCATTCCAACTTTCGTTGGCCAAAATAGAATTGAACGAAAGGGGAAAAAAACCAAGTTGATGACTCTTGGATGGCCGAACAGCCAAAGCATTGAATCAGCCACAAGATTGCCCAAAAAAGTCTTAACTAAAGTAAATAAAACACCATCCACTTTGTACCAAATGTAAATTGCTAAATTGAAGGAAGAAATCGCCTGTTAATGAATTTCTGATGATCCAAATGTGTTCTCTCCACTGTAAGTTATGTAAAGAAACCCGTCTTCATCCTTGTAGTCCTCATAAATTTTCGACACCAACGAAGCTGTAACCACAGAGATATATCTCAAAATTATATAATGTAAAATAAGGAAGTTCGAAGTACGAATTCTACTCACCCGAGGGAGGCAGGATGTTGTCGACAAAGACAAATATAGCCTTCTCGGCGCTGAGCTTGATCCGCTTCCGGACCACATAAACAAACTGGCCAATGCACAAATCAGCAGGAACAAGATATCTGCACAAAGAAAGTAGAGTGACGCATGCATTTACACAAGGAAAAGCTAATCCCGATAATTTGACACTCAAATTTTGAGTCATAAAAACTTCAGAATTTTGTTGTTTGTACAAAAAATAATAACAATAAAATAGTCAGAAGAAGTGACCGAAATGATGTGGAAGGAAAAAATTTGATTGAAAAAGCTGACTTCGTTTTAAATTGACAAACGATAGTGTCATGTAGCATTATGTAAGTCATTATATAATCCTTGATGTACATGTAACATTGTCCAAAACTTTATTGGAACTCCACACTACAATAGACAAGATTTACTGTAAAATCCATCTTTCCAAGCACGCCATAAACGTTTAGTCAGAGTTAACAAACTACAGCGAGGCATAATGAAACTTACTTCTTTTTATCAATGTCAGGAACATCGCTCCTACCTGCCTTCTCAACTACAACCTGAATGAGCATATAATGTAAGCATGAGTACTATGAGTGATATAGAAATTTTATCCTCAAATGGAAGCTGTTAACTTCTAAGGGAAAAGCTCTTACTGGTATTCTATCGGGATACTTCTCTCTTATGCGAGTGGATTCTGCCTTCCTCTTCTCTTTCGTTATAAAAAAAGAATGTCAGAATACATGCATGAGGTGAAACTGAAATATTTTTGAAAGAAACTGCTAAAAGTGCAAAAACGGTAGATAGGATTTTCAGAATTCAATGACCAAGGAGGCCTTGCTCTAAAGTGGCAAAAAGAACCAAGGTCAAGGCTATGAGACTGCAAAGTTTCAAGTTTCTTTATTTTGAATTCATGATGGTTTATATCATGAACATCCCACAACAAGAAACACAATGCAGGATCCCCTCCGCAGTATCTAACCCATTGGAACCAAATCCCGAAGCTAAACCGATCTTTGAACGTCAGAGAAGTTTGTATAACGCTTGCTGGTAAAATTTCCAAAGATCACTTCATAATGCCAAAACACTGTAATTTTGGTAAAGCTGACTTTTGAGCTCTAATTCATACTTCAAAAATAGAACTCTCAGCCACCAAATTCAAAATTTACCAGAAATAGAGTTCTAATGTCTGCATTCACATTATTGTATTCTACACCACAAAAGTTGAAGCTAGAGAAAACCAAAAGAAAAATACGCACAATTTTTTTGTTCAAAGACAAAAGAGGAAGCAAACTCGAAATTCGTTTATATAGCTATTTTGCAAGTAATTTGTACGTTCAGGTAAGATAATATGACTTACAAGAACATGCTTTTATAGCACGAAAAAACATCTTCTACAACACTTTACCCTCAAAACATATATTTAGGAACAGCAAGAATTGTAGTCTTTTTAGCCAAAGTATTAATCACCCAAACTTCAAAACTCAGCCACAACCACAACCACGAACCATCAGTGAACAAAAAAAAAAAAAAGGTGCATCAAGATATAGGACTCACGATTCCCTTCGAATCTCAATACAACAGTATTATCCCATTGAGATTAAATTGAATTGGTCACATTCAAAAAGATCAATATTTTTTCAATTGAAAATCCCAAATTTCATAACAACTTTGCCATTCAATCCACAATCACGCAGCAAGGACAATGCACACCATTATTATATTACAATTCAACCAAGAAATGTGAACAAACCCAGAAAGCCATCCACCCAAACTCCTAGAACAAGTAGTAATTTCAATACAGGCATACAGCCATCAACCACACAAATCATAACACCCTTTCCCCTATCAAACAGGAATACCCAGATAAAAAAATTCTTTCCCCAATTTTTATAATAATTATGGAACTCTAACTTTTACCCAACAAGTAAACCAATTTAATGGAAACAAGCACATAAAATCATATCCAAATTGCATGCATTAATAGATAAACGAGAAAAAAAAAAAAAGCAACACACCCAAGGGATTTTGAATCTTGAATGAACTATTGGCCATGGCAAGACTCAAAGTTCGCTCCCTCCCTGCAAGTTTCAAACACCGGAACAACATCAGGACTCAAGAAATTCTCACACGTGCATACAATATTCACGCACATAACATATACATTGAGTAAAGAAAACATTCACGCAATTGGGTTCCTTTCAAACTTACAAAAGAAGAAAAAAGGGGCTATGGAATTGAAAATTTGCTGTTGTGATTGGACTGTAATGAACTAATAGTTAAAAGGGCTATCAAAGTCAAGAAATTAGAACGAATGAATTGTTAAGAGTAGAATTTGATGAGGAAAATGATTTGGAATTTTGATCCTTACACGTAACCAACTAATTCAACCCTTTCCTGGCCCCACTATTGGGAGGGAGTGTCTTCTCTGGTACATGAATAGCAAAATCCACG
This sequence comes from Fraxinus quadrangulata, assembly GCA_903798255.1. Classification (NCBI taxonomy): domain Eukaryota; kingdom Viridiplantae; phylum Streptophyta; class Magnoliopsida; order Lamiales; family Oleaceae; genus Fraxinus; species Fraxinus quadrangulata. The sequence goes on from CAIGRB010115373.1 coordinate 106,801, forward strand.
TCAATGTACAAATAGCAAAACCTTCCATGTTAACAAAGAGCCGTGCTCCTTGTCCCGGCTCAATGATGGGGACAAGGGGCTTTCCCCGTTAACAAGGGAATTGTCCTGCTACGTGTACAAAAATGTCATTTAGACTTAATGATTTTTTGTTGGAAAATTGGAAAAAAAGAAAAAAAGATCAAACAGACGGCTCCCGGCTCAATGATGGGGACAAGGGGTTTTCCCCGTTAACAAGGGAATTGTCCTGCTACGTGTACAGAAATGTCATTTAGACATAATGATTTTTTGTTGGAAAATTGAAAAAAATGGAAAAAGATCAAACAGATGCTGCCACGCCTGTTGAAATCCTGATTCCATTATACTAGTGCTATTGGTCACGTGAGAATACTGATATAGGATTAATTAAATATAAATTTATTTAATATCACCTAGTATTGTCTAGATTAATATTGTAAATGGTGACAGTAAATTGCATTGTTCAATCTTAAATCATCGAGAATTAGTTATTTCATTTCATCATCCTCTTCGTGATGGGTGATCTATGACCGTCAATTAGTTGAGGTCACACCCTCTCACGAAACATTTCACTAAGTTTACTCGCAGTAACCAAGTAAGCCAAGAGTAAATAAGTTGGTCAAAATTAGGACCGAGCAAATTAAAATTTGAGCAAGCATGTTAACGAACAAATTTTATTTCTCACGTTGGATGTCAACATCTCTAGGACCAGGGTAAACTATGATTGAACTCTTCATCCTTTCAAGTGATGTTACTATGAATCCCTAACTTACTTGAGTATGTAAATTCGGATCAATATGTAGGTGACAAAAATAGTTAAATTTAACATTCACATTGCAACTTTCAAGTAAATTGGAGATATTGTTTAGTGGTATGACAATTTTGTTTTCTATCTGTTAGTCATGTGGAAGTTATGTTTGACTTTAACATCTATATTATTAAATTTGATCGGGGTTTCAGATTCTCCAAGTTAAGCCCTCGTTTGGTACGAATTAAAATCATATTTTTAGTAAATTTTGATAAAAGGTGATGAAATGTATTGTTGAAAAGTTGTGGAACTCGTAAAATCTGTGGTTAAAATGAATTGTTGAATTTGATTTAGATTAAAATTTAGATTTGAATTGATACCAAACGGGGGCTAAATAAGTTGGTGACCCAAAGTTCACTTTTGAATGACCCATATTATTTTGAAGAAATTACACAAAACCAGATTTTTAAAGATTCAATTTCAAAAATCAGATTAAAAGTTTAACTTTTCAAAAATCAGATATTTTATTTTAAATATTAATTATACAATTTTTATCTCAAACCCTAATAAATTTCATATTAATTTTCCACCTCCTACTCTCTCTGCCTTCTCTCATCTCCGTCACTCTCTCTTCTCCACTCTCCAGTCTCCTAGCTCTCGGTCAGCAGTCAGCCTCCACGAGACGGTGCAGCCTCGTCCGACAATGTTGTGCACAAACAACGTCGCTGCGGTAGGAGTAAAAAGGCTGCAACCGAAGTTGTTGGGGCCGACAAACATTTTCTGATTTGTGGATGGTTCTTTGGTGGTCGAGTTGGTGGCGACGGAGACTCATAGCACGCGATGAGGCATACCCTCCATTCACCAACCTTTTACGCATTCTAAGGTGAATTTTCGGCTACTGGAGGATCTAGATCTGGTCTCGGACCTGTTCGACGCGTCGATAGGAAATATGGAGGAGATGGGATTAGAGGACGTTCTGTGTTTCTACTTATATAAATATGGAGAAGCTCGGTGGTGGAGATGGATTTGAGATTAATGACTTTGTTTTCGACTATGTGGGCCGTGGAAGTGGTGGTTATGGTAGTGGGGTGTCAGCTGATAGCGATGAAGAGAAGAGTGGTGATGTTTTGTGTGATATCCCAAAATTTTAGAAAAATAACGATTATTTCCATATTCATACTTTTTATTGTAATGAACATTTGATGTAATATAGTAAAAAGCTATGTTAATAATACTATAATTAATTGGTTAATTACCATGTGGAAATATAGAGGGGATAAGGTGGCTAACCTATACATAGCATCTTGCCACACTAAATACTTAAATCACAAATGGCATAATAGGGTTAAAGGTGGCAAAATAATGATTAAAGAAAAATAAATCAATTATTAAGTAAATTTTCAATTACCGCTATAAATTGAGGAGAAAGAAAGAAAAGAAACATACAACAAATTAAAAACCAAAGTAACTTACTAAGGAAAGCATTGAAACTTGAAGGCGAGTAATCTATGTCTATTTCTATTTCCAAGCATATATTATAATTATGTTTATTGAGTAACTTTTTTTAAGTTGATTATAGATTCAAGATTCTACCCATTGACTTTGCATTGGATATTTACATTGTATTGGATATCCCTTGATATGATTATTGATTATACACCAAATTGGTGTAATTAATTAAAGAGCTCATATATTGTTATTCTCAATTTGTGCACACGGGTAGAATTGAACATTTATAATTAGGCCCATTGTTTTCCTTACCTTATTTCAAAGATAAAAATAAAATTGGATAGATTACTCGTTGAATAAGTATATTCACATTATATGTTTATACTTTTTTTATAGATGGTCATTGCTGAATATATTGACCTTACTTTGTACGAATGGGTGACCTCGGAAGGCAGCCAATATTCCATGTATGTTAAAGAAGTCCACAGGTGGATAACATATCCAGAATTTCCAGGTTTTCATCGTTTCGTGGGCTCCCATTATTACATGGACTACTTTGAGGGGGCTACTATGATGTACTTATTTACAGTTAGTTTTCCTGGAGAATAAACATGTCTATGTAATCTTTATGTAATATAATAGAACAAATAGTTTGGTTATGTATGGTACATAACGCAACTTTTATAATGCAACTTTTGCCTAGTCGCTAACATGTTTTGTTGGCAATGTAAAAAAGTATATAATAAAGATTTTTTAAGTGCCTTATAATTGGTATTACTTATATATACATTTCAAAGGTCAATGTTTAGAAAACAATAAAATAAATATATATACCGATATTGAAATCCCTACACTAGAATTGCCAAAAACTTTTCTCTTAAGTC
>CAIGRB010115373.1:114450-125494 GCA_903798255.1 Fraxinus quadrangulata
AATAAAAAAATTTTAAAAAAAATTTGAAATTTGAAATTTTAAACCTTAAAAAATCTGAATTTTGATATTTTAAACTTAATATCTTAAATTTGAAATGTGTAAAACTAAACCTCTTAGTTTCGAATTTTTCCCTATTATTTTTCTCATTTTCATTTTTGTACTTATTTTCACTACACATTCTTTAATAAAATAATATTTTTCATCGCATCAATAATTTTCCTTCTTTTTCAACCGCACATTCTCTATCAATCTATTATTCCAAAATACATTCTTTCAAAATAATGTGACTTAAACACAACTTTAGTAAATTTTGATAAAAGGTGATGAAATGTATGGTTGAAAAGTTGTGGGACTCATAAAATTTGTGGTTGAAATGAATTGTTGACTTTGATTTAGATTAAAATTTAAATTTGAATCGATACCAAACGGGGGCCAAATAAGTTGGTGACCCAAAGTTCACTTTTGAATGTTAAGAATCATATTTAAACCACATGAAAGGTTTGTGCTCAACCCTAATTTACGCGTAAGAATCAGGAAGATTTGACAAATCACTTGACTTGGGCTAATTTGCTCATAAATGGGCCATTAATTAGCTATCACAAAAGGACGCCCATAACTTGAAAGCCCAAATCCCGCCTTCCATTTTCCCGCTTCTCTATCCTCTATTTAAAAACCCCATCTTCCCCCAACATTCTCAAATCGTCTCTCTAGGGCTTACATTCAGTTTCTCTACCTCAGAAACACGCAGTTATTCGCACATTTGCTTTTGCTCGCCATGAAATCTAGAGTGAGAAGCAACAATTTCAAAACATCGAAATCGCGGCCATCTTTTTACACATACCTTAAGCCTGGAGCTTTATCCCAAATCAGATACTCGAAAATCGCCGGAAAATCAAAAGAAATTGATGCTCAAACACTGATTGCTCTGTGCCAGCTCAAGTCGAGTTCAGAATCAGCGTTTTCACAAACAAGTCCGATTACAGATAATTCAATCGAGGGGTTTCCTAGTTTCAGTTCGAGGTTCCTGAAGAATTACCCTCGGTGCCTTCAGCGCAAGAAACTTATTGCGGTCACGCCATATTTTTCTTAGACCCAATCTTGATCTATGCATTACTGTTATTCATTTTACAAGGGCATCGTTGAAAAACATAAAAAAGGAAAGAAAGATACAATTATTTAATTTTCTTTTTGCTTTTTGCTTTTGCTTTGTTGTAACTTGTAACTGATACACAGAAGAGGCTGATGTAGAAATATTGAAGATGAATAAAATGAAAAGTCATATTTTACTTTGTTTTACATTTCGCTCTGTATGAATTCTTTTGTTTATCAGTTTTAATAAACCGTGATGCAGATGACGAGTGTAGGGTAACTGTTGGATCCGACTTAAGTATTATTCCTTTGTGGGATTGGATATTGGCAATTCATGATTCAAGAGCATGGGTATAATTAACCAATAAGGAAATTCCCAAAATTCAATCTTACCCAATTACCAATTAGAGATATTTATGAATTGGTCTTAGATTAATAAAGATGAAGTTTTACTTACAATTTTTAGATTATTGCAATGTTTCTCATACTGAGTAAACTGAGCAGACTCAATCGATGAGAGATCTTTATTTTTTGAACTTGCTATTCACACGATCTTCCATCAAGTTAAGTTTACATTTGCCTGATTGTGCTACTTTAAATCCTCTGTACTGTTCTTTTTTTCAACTGTTCTTCCCCCTTCTTTGTTGTTTTGGGTTAAAAACTGATTAATCATTTAATATTATGATTCTTAAGGTTTGTGAGTTTGCAGAAAGTATGAATCAGTTTCCTGCCTCATAAATGTCCTGATCCATGTGGTGCAAGCGGATAGCTAGCTGTGTAATATAATTGGTAGCCGGGGGAGCATCTCAAAGAGGGGATAGTCTTTCCCACTACAGTAGAGAACCCATTGGTGCATTTTATCTACATTACCAGCCTATGTCGATAAAAGACTCCTAGTCCCTTTTCAACTAGAAGCAACAAGACTCCCAAGATGCGATTTCTCTTGCACTCTTTTCAGCTGCAAACTAATGCTTCATAACATTGAATTCTTCAGGACAGTGTATTGAAGCTGGAAAACACAAATTATAAAGGTACTTAAGGAAACAAGTTATTTGAATAAAAAGTTTGCTATGAAGTTTTTATAGGTATTTTAGTACTGCATTTCAGCTTTAACCGGAAATGTATTTAGTTAGTGCAATTCTGCCTTTCATCTCTAACTAAAGCATCTACCTAGTTGCATTTTTTATATGGAATATTTGGCTCATATGCACATTTCTGTTTATTGCAATAAGCAGGTTCAAATCATGAATCAAATTCAAAGTAATGGATAACTGTTCTCCAAATGGTAGCAATCTGAGGATAAATTAGCCTTTATAGGATGCATTCACTAACTAGATAGAACGATTATTTTTAAAACTAACACTAAAAAGTAAAGTTTGCTGCATGCTTTCGCACACAATGGTACTCATTTCCCTTTTTTGTCTTGTACAAATCAATTTTTTGAAATTACTGTGAGAAAAACTGTTTGTGATGGAGTTACTTCATAAATTCATTAATTTGGGTTCATAGAATGCATTCACTTATAATGAAGCAGTTGATACTATAATAATGATTTACAGAGAAGGTTCGCTTGATGAAATCGTTCCATTTGCTCAGTGTTTCAATCGAATCAGTTTAAAATAACTGGTTAATATCAAATCTATAAAGCCTGTTTTAAAATAAGTTGGTTTGAATTTTTACTATCTAGAGGGCTTTCAAGAATTTGTGTGGGCATGTAAGCAATGCTGAAAATTAACTGACATGTCTACAGCTTTGTGTTCAAGTCTACTTCTTTTATTGAGTCAATTAGGTGAAATTCACAGTGATCTCCCATATCTTTTTCAAGAAATTCAATTAATGCAGGGAACGATTTTATCGAAGCAAGCTGCAGATGCTATGCTTGGTCAATCAGAATTAAATACTAATCTAAGTGAATTCTACATTCGTCCATGTTCACAATCGGGTAATTGACAAATATGCCTTTCTTAAAGTGATTGCATTCTATCCCTTTTCTTTTACCTTTTATTTTGGATTGATTTTGAGAAACTTCTTAAAGTTGACATCGCTGGATCAGAAGGTACAACTTTATTAACTATTTGCTTAAACTCTCTAGTTCTACTTACATCCATGCAAAACAATCTTGAAAAATGAAACCGTGTGGAATATGGCTGCTTGCAGGTTATCAATGGGAGGTTTCAATTGAACACGTTGAAAGAAAAAATTGTATGCTCCCCACATACGCCATCTTGTGGTAGATGTGGGATGCAAACAGAGTCAGGGTTGAGATTTGGAACGGAGCAAAAGGTAGCAGCATTAGAAGATTTTAACTTTTCTTCTTTAGTACCGTGGCTACTGTCCAGGTATAATCGAATCTACCATACTAAACGTGCCATAAAAATAATTCTATGAAAAAAGCACGGCCGTTCCCTCATACAAGCCTTGAAATGTGAAATCCTGCTGTCCTTCCTGGTGTTCTGGAAAATTATTGGACTCGAAACTAATACCCCGTGAAAGACGAGTCTACGAATTTCACCAATTTTCGTGCTTAAAGGTCTTGTGGTGGGGAACTAAGTGATACTTGACTACATTAAAGAATATTGTTTAATGATTTATTGTGTGGATATTTCCTTAATTTAGTCTGGAGCTGTTGTATCACCTTGCTGGATAAATTGCCAGGTGACTGGTACTGTATAGAACTGAAAATTTTCCTCATTTGCTTTGTGGATATGTTCGTGTATAGATGCTGTCCAAATTTCATGCCTGATTAATAAATTTCTCCAATAAATGTTGTTGGATTGCGGTCCATTTGGAAGTATAAGATGGGCGTGCTGTTCAAGTCCAACACTTGCCGGGCCTGGTTCCTACGGCTTGTGGCCCACATGGGTTGGCCCAGAAAACCCCATTTTTTTTTATCAGAGTTGGCTAGCCATGCTTTGAACTAGTTTCTGTTTTGAGTTATCAAAGCATTTTTAAAATTTTAGACCACTTTAAATTGATAACCAAAACTTAGGTTAGTAAAGTTGGGTATAAAAGCATCATTAGAGACTAATTGTGCAATAAAAATAAAAATAAAATTAAGATTTTTTTGTTCGCTTTTCAAGTCGAGGATTAACTAAATACCTAAAAAATATGATTGAGACTGACTACAAATTTCTCTAATTCTTGTGAGTTTGGGTTCCATTTCTTGCTTTTCTAACGTAATTTTGAGGAAACACGGCTAGTGCTGACATCAGAGATAATTTATTGGAATGGGTTATGCCATTTCGATAGAAAGTAATTGACAGACGGGATGACGTAATGTTAGTTGACAAAATATAATTTGAGGAAAAAATTGATCATATTAAAAATAATCCAATGATAAAATATAGCGTGACATTACTTCAATAATTGGTTTCGAGAATTATGTATTTGGAAAATTTTCTGCATCATTTGAATTCTTTTGGCAATGAGTGTACGAAACATTTATTGCTCAATTGTTGATTAATTCAGTGAGTCAACAATGCAACGCAATTCGGAACATCATTTATCCCAAATTGTGTGGATCTCCATGTACATGGGTCTCACCCAAATTAATATAATATTTTATTTCGTACAATTTCAAGAAATTAAATTAAAATAAATAGACAGTAATCAATTTGAAGTTGACGTGTAATAAGTTGAACTAAAGTTTTCTTCTCCCAATCTTGACAACATTGCTGATATGTATGATCGGCTGGATTGATAAGTAAAAGCAAGAATTGCCTTGATTTTTGAAAATAAATAACAAGATCGGTTTACTCTCAACTAGAGCAAGTTTTATAAGTTAGATTAATGTTATTTATAGTGAAAACTCTCGATAATCGTCATACGTAATATATACATGGAGGTTTGTTATTTGATGTATTAAGGTGATAAAAAAAAATTTAACTTATGTATCAAATAATAAACTATCATGTATATATCGCTTCACTACGAATATCATTATTCTTCAAGTTATAGTTCTTTTTTCAGAAAAAAAATATTTAATTTATTTATGACATCAGTTCAATTTTGATGGCTTTTTAACTTTAATTTTTTTAATTAAATGTACAAGGCAATTTTCGGAATATTGATTACAAGTAAAGTGTCGGTTTATAGTAATATATTATTTTGAGCTGCCTGATTATTTTTATACACAAATTAATAAATTTTTATTACTTTTTCACTATACATTTTTCAAAAAATACTATTATATAACTCATTATTCTCAAATAAATTCTATCAAACACGCACCCAGTTAAGAGTGATCTCTTGCAACTTTGCATACATAAAATTACTAAAATACCCTCGACAAAGGCAAGTGACCACACAAGAAAGGTTTATGTGTAATGTGTGGGGGTTTTTATTTAGAGCAAATACCCTCAACCCCCAATAAATTTCAGTGTTCTTTTCTTGTACTTTATTTCTCAGTCACAGAGCAATTTTTTTCTTTTGTGTGTCATTATGATTATAACAATGAAGCTTCGAGTACGAGAAAATTTTAAAAGAATTGATACAGAAGTTGACGTGATCAAATCTAAATGACATTTTTTTTTTTTTTTTTGCGTTCCCATCTATCAATACAGTCATGCCAAGTGTGTTCGTCAAAATTTCATGTTCAAAAAATTTGTACCTGTATCATGATTGATGATTATAATCCCACTTTTGAATAAGAAGCCACAAGGACTAAACTTTACCATTTCATTTTCCATTTTCTATTTTTTTTTTTTTTTTTTTTTTNTAGTATTGTATTATTTTTTAAAACATGAAAAGTGCCCCATACTTTATTGATCTCCACAGAACCTCCATTTTTCTGTAGTCCTTCCTTTTTTTGTGCAAGATTACCCTTAAACATAGAGGAGCGGCCCGTCGGTGAAGAAAAGTCTCTCTCTCTCCATTATTTAAGTAGTACGCAAGTGATCCAAGAGAGTAAACATAGTAGAGTGAAGAAGTGAGAAAGCATGGGCTACAGAGGTCTCTTTTTCCTAGTGATTTTCTCTCTTTCAGGCTTGTCTGGTTTTTTAGCAGAAAATGAGGAATCAGCAGGGCTTGTAATGAACTACTACAAAGACACTTGCCCACAAGCTGAAGACATCATTAAAGAACAAGTCAAGCTTCTTTACAAACGCCACAAGAACACTGCTTTTTCTTGGCTCAGAAATATCTTCCATGACTGCTTTGTCGAGGTCCAAATTCATATATATCTCTCCCCTTTGCTCTTTTTAGATTTTAGGGCTTAATTCTTAACGTATATATTTTCGCTTATGTCGTGGTACAGTCATGTGATGCATCTCTATTGCTGGACTCAACAAGGAGGGTTTTGTCTGAGAAGGAGACTGATAGGAGCTTTGGAATGAGAAACTTCAGATACATTGAAACTATAAAAGAGGCTTTAGAGAGAGAGTGCCCGGGAGTTGTCTCCTGTTCAGATATTCTTGTCTTGTCTGCAAGAGATGGAATCGTTTCGGTAACTTCATATTTTCTTTCACTTCACCCTCCAAAACTCTCACTATTCTGTGTAGTTCCATCCTTTTTTTTTTTTAATTATAAAGTTGGTTTGTTTTAAAGTGTCTGTTTGTGGGTTCTGATCAGTTTTATCAGTAGAATTGCAAGGCAAAATAGAATAATAATTTTTTGGAATTTGTATTTGTTCTATTTTAAAGGTTGGAGGGCCATACATTCCTCTGAAAACTGGAAGAAGAGATGGTAGAAAAAGCAGAGCAGATATACTTGAGCAATACCTTCCAGACCACAATGAAAGCATGAGTGTTGTTCTTGAGCGGTTTGCCAACATAGGAATCGATGCCCCCGGAATTGTTGCTTTACTAGGTATAAATTCAGAATTATTATGAAAATTGTGTACGTGTTATTGTTAACCCTTGATAAAAAAGTTTAGTCTGCATGTGGGGCGTGTTGAAGGCTAACAACTAGGAGGGGAAAGAAGTAAAGATATGTCCTAACACAGCTCCATTTGCTCTTACAGGTGCTCACAGTGTCGGTCGAACCCACTGCGTGAAGCTGGTTCACCGTTTGTATCCAGAGGTGGATCCTGCTCTCAACCCCGACCACGTTGAGCACATGCTCCACAAGTGTCCTGATGCAATCCCCGACCCTAAAGCTGTCCAATATGTGAGGAATGACCGTGGCACACCTATGAAACTTGACAACAATTACTATAGGAACATATTGGATAACAAGGGATTGTTGATTGTGGATCATCAACTAGCCACAGACAAGAGGACCAAGCCATTTGTTAAGAAAATGGCGAAGAGCCAAGACTATTTCTTCAAGGAGTTTTCTCGTGCCATCACCATTCTATCTGAGAACAACCCTCTTACCGGCACACAAGGGGAAATCCGAAAGCAATGCAATCTTGCCAACAAGAACCACTAGAAGCTTTCACTGCAATTGTACTTATAGCCGATCCCAAGTTTACTTGGAATGTGGCTTAGTTTGTTGTTGCTGTACTTTGGCTCATCACTATTGTTCTTCGTACAAATGAGGGAGAACAGAGTGGGGGAGACAAAAATAAGATGGTTCTCTCATCAGTTGGTGTGTTTTTTTTTTTTTTTTTTGTATAGTTATTACCAGTTCAGTAGAATGGCTAGATTTTGGTTATGGCATGTTATGGTGATTGCTTTGGCGTAAGGATTGATGGTAGTGATGGTGTATGATGAATGCTAGTATTGATAATGATTGTTGAATATTGAAGGCATGACTAGTTCACGTAATGCTCCCAAATCTTTCTCGTTTATGATATTTGTCACTTTCTTCAATTAAATTACTCAACGATCATTTTTCTTGATTGTCGATGTTTGGATCATTTAACATAAAAGAAATCAAGAAATGTCACATATTAGCATTTTGTTCACCACATTCAATTCACTTAGTTTGGGGTAATGGACGCAAAGACTAATTGGGCATGGTGTACAATGATGAAATTGGAACACAAAATGATTTGAGTACCAACCAAAAAAGCAAAACGAGAAATTGAAGTACAGAAAATTCATCGGTATAAAAATAGTAGATATTCCCTCACACAACCAAATATAATTTTATACACGTCATTTTGTGGACAAGTGTGATTGTGACAGAAGTAAATGCTTGCAGCAGAAATCAAGACGTAAAAATTACCCCAAACAGACGCCCAGAATCTGATACAATAAATTAGTTTATTTAGCGGAGTGCTATTTTAATAATTTGAGGTGTCTTGGAGTGGTGTTAGGTGAATATGACTTGCACATGGATTGCCAAACTGCACGTGTATTCGATATTTTAGAACGACCACATTCACAAGAGATTTTAACGTCTGTTTCTTCATTAGAACTGTCTTGTAACTTACAGTTCAACTCAACAAACATGTCATAAACGTACATTACACAATATGGAAGTGAGTATGCAAAAACACATCAACAGCAAGCAATCTGAACTAAAAGCTCTCACAAACTCCAACTGAACTCCTTTTGATGTAAAACAAGTAGAAAATCCACAAAGAGATCGAGGGGTTCATGTTTTCTTCGAACCTCTTCTCGAGATTTCAATACCTTAGCAGAATTCTCTCATCAATCCAAAAATTGGAAAAATTCTCGCCTAGAATGCTAAAAGAGCTTCCCCTGATGTTGAGTTCCACTTCTCATCATTGTACAGAACTCCTCATAATTGATTCTCCCGTCCTATAAAATGCAAAATTTGTAAAGCCGCAATACCTATAACGATGAGATGGTATAAGAATGACCTGAATATTAAATCGAGCATACTTACGTTATCTGTATCCACCTCCGAAATTATTTCCTTGATCGTTGATTCATCACCCATACCATACTCCTTCATAGCATTTTCCAGTTCATCTCTCGTGATATAGCTGAAATAACATTAACAGTAAAGAAAACCTAGTTAGGAGTAAAGCGCAGGATGATTAGCCAACAAATATTTGGACACGGTCACATCTTACCCACTGTTATCCTTGTCAAAATACAAAAAAGCTTTGTACAGATGCTCGTCTCTTTCGAGCTTATGCCTGTGCATGGTAGCAGTAATAAATTCAATGTAATCGATTGTCCCGTTGCCGTCCACATCAGCCTGAACAATAAATGCTTAAAGCTGAGGAAGCAATCAACAAATAATGGTGGAATAAATTCTTTCCAATAATTAAGTGAAACTTACAGCTTCCATGAGTTGCTTCACTTCAGCTTCTGATAGTTTTGAGCCTAGTCGAGTCAATCCAGATTTCAGTTCCTCATAAGTGATTGTGCCACTCTTATCTGTGTCCATATTCGCGAAAGTTGCTTTAAGACCTTTAATTTCTTCCTCAGATAAGTTTTGCGCAATGACCTGAACAAGTGGCCAAACACAATAAAAGATAGTGAATTTAAAAGATTAACATCTTACTCAATATCGTGTACGTTTCAAAACAATATGTTACCTTTAGTGCAAGTTTCTTGAGCTTATTCATTGCCCTGAACTGCTTCATTCTGGAAAGCACAGCACTGTCTATTGGCTTGTCGGGTGCTTGTCCTTTAACCCAAGGGTGCTCTTTACAACATAAAGAATATGAGAATTTTAAGTTCAGTCACAATATCGTGAACTAATAGTAAAAAAGCTAACACGTAAAAACAAGAACATAGATACCATCAAAGCTATACTAATTAGTTCTCAAGTACGAATTCTTTTTAAGGTGGAAAGTACCCTTCAATCAAGAACACAACTTCTGAAATATAGTTCTGCAAGAAACTTACTTGAAATAATAAACTGGTTTCTAGATTCGAAATAAATCAACATCGAAGGCAAGTGTGATGAGAGAATTTATATCTTCTATGTTTTAGAATAGTTTAAGTGTTAGGCATCAAGCCCTAGTCCCTATCCCGAGAGCAAAAATGCACGAAACTTAAACAGTAACACACACAAGCAAACATAGATATAAAGTGGTCAATTCTTAATTTGAGAGCTACGTCCACTAGCCCTTTTTCAGTACAACGAATGAGGAGATTAGGATATTTTCCTTATACCTCTCTGTCTTATCTCAGAGAAATACGGCCCACATAGATTCCTTCTACAACGTAGGAAACTAGGTCGATCCATGGTCCAAGAACTAAGTGAACATTATAATTAGGCTCCACAAAGTCCAACATTTAGATGGTTCCACTAAACAAAGCAAAAAGAAAATAGATCTTCATGTGCAAAAGAAGTGCCTAACAATATGATGATGTAATGATAACATTACCTAGTACTTCTGCTGAAGTAATTCTCTTTTTCGGATCCTTTGTCAGCATCTTTTGAACAAGGTCTTGGGCACTACTAGATATGGAGGGCCACGGCTGGCTAACAAAGTCAACTTCCTCTTTCAGTATAGCGTCAAATATCCCCTTTTCAGTTTCTGCACCGAAAAATTAGCGTTTAACAAGAGAATTGCAGAAGAAGATATTATGCTTGTTAATTCATCTTACCGGCCCAAAATGGAGGCACCCCACTGAGTAGGATGTATAAAATAACACCTGCACTCCACACGTCTATTTCCTTTCCATAACTTCGCTTCAATACTTCAGGAGCCACATAATAAGAACTACCAACTATATCACGGTACACCTTCCCTGAGATTGGAAACAGGACATTTATTGTTTAAATAGAATAAAAAAGCAAATTGTGGAAAATGAATATGACAATAGTGAAATGTCTTGACAAATTTATCATTATATGGTGTCAAAGCTTCAAGAGAACTTAAACCTGAATGTGCAATAACTTCTCTAAACCAACTATGAAATATTGAAATATCTAGATTTTCATCAATTTGTGCTAAAAACATTGTTCGGGTTGAATTGTTTTGATTTCTAAAACTCCATATAAACACCATGTCTATACCATTACCATGTATGAGAACACATCAACTTGACTTACGAGTTGAACAACTTCAGTAACATGTTGCCTCGGCAAGTGTGAAGTGTTGGAACAATCAAAATGAAAAGTAAGCACCATAATGACAGGA
>CAIGRB010115377.1:0-10826 GCA_903798255.1 Fraxinus quadrangulata
ACAAAATTTCGCAGCCATATTCCATAGTTTGATGCTTCATAACATACTATAAACTTCGCTTCCATAGGTGAAGTAGCTATGAATGTCTGCTTAGCACTTTTCCAGGAAATAGCACCTCCAACAAGCAGGTAGATATAGCCTGAAGTTGATCTCCCACTATTTTGATGTCTCGGGAAATCGAAATTAGAATAATTGATGATCTCCAACTGATCTGATTTCCTATATGTGAGCATGTAGTCTTTTATTCTCTGTAAATACCGCATGACTCGTTTGGCTATTTTTCAATAATCCATTCCTGAATTATTTAAATATCTCCCTAGTATCCCAATAATGTACGCTATATCCGGACACGTACAAATATGAGCATACATCAGACTCTTTATAGCTAAAGAATAAGGAACCTTCTGTATTTCTTTAATTTCCTAATCATTTTTGGGGCATTGACCTAAACTGAACTTGTCTCCTTTAGTCACAGGGGTGTTATCGATTTACAATCTTGCGTGCCAAATCTTTTAAATATCTTTTTCGATATAGTCCTTTTGTGATAATCCAAGAATACCCCGAGAACAATTCCGGTATATCTGAATTTCTAATACAAAAAAAGCGCCACAAAGATCTTTCATCTCAAAATTTGTTGCTAGAAATCTCTTGGTTTCGTGCAATAAATATATATCGTTGCAGCAAATAATATGTCATCGACATATAAAATGAGAAAAATATACTTACTTCTATTAAACTTGTAGTATATACAATCATCGACCAAATTCATCTCAAATCATATAAGATTATCACTTGATGAAATTTGATACCATTTACGATAGGCCTGCTTCAGTTTATAGATGGATTTGTTTAGTTTACAAACCATTTGCTTTGCATCATCTGACACAAAGTTTTCTAGTTGCATCATATGAATTGTTTCATCAATGTCATCATTGAGAAACGTTGTCTTAACATCCAGCAGATGTAACTCAAGATCAAAATGCACTACCAATGTCATTATAATCCTGAAAGAGTCTTTTGAAAAAATTAGAGAGTCTCTTTATAATTGACGTCTTCTTTTTTGTGTAAAGCCATTTGCGATAAGATAATTCTGATATCTCTCTACATCACTCTTTGAATCCCTCTTGATCCTAAATATCCATTTACAATCAATAGGTTTCGCACCTTCAGGCAATGGAACAAGGTCCCACACGTCATTGTCCTTCATGGACTTTATCTCTTCATTCATGACATCGAGCCACTTTTGAAAGTTAGAACTTTTCATGACTTGACGAAAGTTGATCAGATCATCTTCAACTACTCCAATGTCAACTTCATGTTCTGGGAAAAATATGATATAATCATCTGAAATTGTAATTCTCCTCTCTCTAGCGGATCTTCTTAATGGCATTGATTTTTTAAGGATGTAGAGTTTGTTCTTCTGAAATAAGTTGTTGACCTTTAAAAGGATATGCAACGATATTGTCTTGATCCAGAGTTACGTCTTGAACAATGTCAGAGATAAAAACCTGATTCTGATTATTGTTAATGGCAATTGGACAAATTTCAACATATTCCTAATCAAAGACAAAATCTGTAACCCTTCCCCCGGAAACTCAACATTTTCAAAGAATCGAATATTTCCTGTCTCGCAAATTACCTTAATTGTGGGATCATAAAACTTGCAACCCCTAGACTTTTCAGGATATCCAATAAAATAGCAACTAATAGTCCTTACGTCTAGTTTTTTTTTTTTTTTTTCATTTGGCCTATAAAGCCTTGTCTCGGGTAGATATCCCCAAGTATGTACATGTTTCAAACTAGGCATATTGCCCATCCAAAGTTCATAAAGGTTTTATCAGTGGCCTAAGTTGGAACTTTGTTGAGTATATACGCTACGATCTTTAATGGTTTCACCCCAAAGTGATTCTGGTAAGGTAGAATGAGTAATCGTACGTCCTTAAGCGTTCTGTTTCGTCTTTCAACAACAACATTCATAGTGGGCGAACCCAACATAGTGTACTATAGGACGATACCGCATTCCTATAAGAAGTTAGTAAATGGTCCTGGACGTTATTCACCTGAATCATCATATCTGTCATGGTATTCACCACTACGGTTAGATGTGACACTTTTAATCATTTTGTCGAGTTGGTGTTCAAATTCAGTTCTATAGTTTTTTAACACATCCAGTAACTGTGATTTTTCATGAATGAGATATATATAGTAATATCTTGAAAGCTTGTCTATGAATGTTATAAAATATTGTTGACTATTTCAAGAAGTCGTAGGGAATGATCCACAAATGTCCATACGTATAAGTTCTAAGACGTCCAAAGTCCTATCGGTTTGAAATCTCCTTTTATTGGTTTGTTTTCCCTCTATACTGTTAACACACATGTCATAATCTGTAAAGTCAAGGGGATAGAGAATTTTGTTAGACATAAATCTCTCAATTCCTCTCTTGGAGAAGTGACCTAATCTCTTGTACTACAATGAGACAGAATTCTCGTCGGTTAATTTTTGATTTACAACTCGAGTACTTACATGTAAGAATTTATTAAAAGAAGCAATCGTATCGATTAAATAAAGATTATCATAACCTGATAAAAAATTGGAATCAACTAATTTTGAATCATGAAAGTAACTAAATTTTATATTCTCAAATGAACAAGAATAATCAGATTTATCCAAAACAGAAATAGAAATCAAATTTCGTCTAAAAGATGGCTCAATAAATGTTTCATTAAGATCCAAATAAAATTCAATATTTAACAATAAACTAAATTTTCGTATTGACTTTACTTCAACCGTCTTTTCGTCGCCAACATAGATATATCTTTCACTATCAATTGATTTTTGACAACTCAGGCAACCCTGCATAGACACACTAATGTGAGTTTTTACACTAAAATCTATCCACCATGTGTATCTGGGTACCGTCATGCATGATAGTTGGTACAATTCTTCTTTTAATGACCTGTAAATCCACAGAAGAAACAGTCACTCTCAATTTGTTCCTTATGTTTTTTCTTTTGTGATGTTGTACCCACAGCTTGCTTATAAATTTTTCTTTTCTTATTCTTTTTGTCCTTGGAGGTGGTGGCTAAATGAGCACTTTCTGTCTGTCATACTTCAATTTTTCGTCTAATTGGACACAGTGTGAGATGAGCTCAATAAGGGACCATGAGTCATTTTGACAATTGTAGCTCACCTTGAATTGACTGAAATGTGCAGAAAGGGGTATCAGAACCAAGTGCACCAACAAGTCTATAGATAAATTCAACTTCAGTCCTTTTAGTATTGAAGCAATGTGAGATATTTTCATAATATACTCCCATACATTTTCTTTCGCTTTGCACCTCATTGAGATAAGATTTTGCCAAAAGTGCACTAATTTCAGCATTTCCATTCTTGGCAAACCTTTTCTCAAGGTCCTCAGGGAAACCCTTAGCCGTAGTCACCTTATTAGACATAGTACCTTGAAATACTTTTGGAATAGGTTGCTTTTTGACCATCAAACTTATGCGGTTCGATCGTTTGCACTTTTTAATCTCCCTCTTGTCATCAGAAGTACTCTTATCAGTAAGTGCATCAGGTTGATCGGCCCATAAAACAAGGTCCAGATCCATGACTCCAAAAACAATTATCATGTTCTCTTGTCAAGCTTTGAAGTTTGTGTCATTAAGCATTGAAATTGAATTGATGCTAGCAGAGATATTAGCAGCAGAACCTGAAACTGGATTAGAGAATGATTATTGGATCAGCTCACACAAATATCCTTAATGCAAATTATTATTGCAAATAATGGTAGGGCCCATCACAAAGTATCTAGCACAACATCAATTTTTAGTTTTTGGACAGAAATATTGACTTGTAAGTAGTACTTTTGGTGTAGTGATCAAACACTGATAATAAAGAAACATGTCAATCAAGAAAAATTTCTTTGGGCCAATTTATTGATTACACGTTAAATCAAATAATCACTACATATTTATCACCATGGGTGCATGTGCAATTCGACAAAATATTGACATTCTTTTGGACCGATCAAATATTCGCATGAATAACACACAAACACAAAATATTTTAATATTCTAAATTAATTAGTTTCCACAAGAGATGATGTTTTGCCAACATGTTGCTTCAATTAATTCTCTTTCAAATATTATACTTCTCAAAAGAGTCATTTATACCAAAATTTGAAAAATAAAATCACCGAATTTACATATTTATTTTATTTTGAAACTTTAGGGGCCAAAATGTTAATAATCCAGAACTTTAAGGATCGAAAATTAATTATCCAAAACTTTAGGGGGCCAGTTAGAACAAATTATAAATTTTAAGGGTTTTAATAGAAAAATTCAGAACTTTAATGGCACAAATTAATTAATTTTCAAACTTCATAAACTGAATTATTAAACCCTGAATTTTAAATGCCCAATTTGGATGAATTTTATCCTTAAGGGGTAGAATTATTAAAAATACATTTTAAAAATTGCAACCATAACCCTAATCTGAAATTACAAGCAAGGACCTTAAATTATCAAATTTCCATCACATGCCCCCATCTTCCCAAAAAAATTCACCCAAACTAAAAACTCTAAAAGAATAAGGGGTTCTTTAAATAGAACTGAATCATGGAAAATCAATCAAATAGTTTTCAAATTTAACAAAACTAAATTCGAAATTGCTAAATTTGAAAACAATGAAATTATACAGTAACCGAATTAAAATTTCGATTCTCAATTATTCTATATAAATAAGTTTTGATACCACTTGTTGGAAAAACTGTTACTGTCACAATAATCTTTCATGTTGGATCAATAAGAATTCAATAATCTAAGAGGAAGCGTGCCTGAATCAGACATGATTAATGCAATGAATGAATCATGCCGTATTTAGTCTTCCAGATCAACGCGTTGTTCCTTTATTTCTCTTTGATGATGGGAGTCAGAATAGAATGAATAATTACGTATGATCTGAGGATCATAATCGTATATATATGCTAACGATCTGTTAACCTAATTCGGCCCATTATAAAATTAGGAATGGGCTTGGTCTCTATACATAAAGGCTCACACTTTAGTTTGATGTTTAAAAGCCCAAAATACTAAATCTTATTAGATCACTCTAAACGGGTTTAACCAAAATTAATAACTTTTAATTTAATACACAATAATTCACATATAAGCCCAAATGTTCGATTAAAAAAATCCTTACAATTTTAACTAATATTGTATCACATCTTTTAGTTACATATCTAATAAAGTGAAACTCAACATCTATATCCTTCGATTGTCATGGAATATAGGATTTTTACTCAATAAAATAGCACTTCGATTATCATTACAAAGCCCTACCTAATTTTCTACAAATCTAACTCATTTAACAAACCTTTCAACAACAATCTTTCTTTGACCGCCTCAGTAGCAGCTATGTATTATCTGCAGTTTAAGATAATGCAACTATTTTTTGAAGTTGCAATGTTCAACCATATATGTTCCATTTATGACATATACATGTGAAGAAGTAGATTTCTTGTTAGAATTCTTAGCAAAGTCAAAATCAACATATCTGACAAGTGTAAATATTATACTCATCTTGGCCATCAAAATAGCTTTTGAAAGTAATTTTATGAACTAGATACTTAACTTTTTTTGTATTTTTTATTATTTTAGGAAAAAACCTAATTTTGGACGAGAACAGATGAGAAAGAACAACAATTGAGCAAAAGGAACAAAATTGGACATATTCTGAAAGCTTAGGACCAAAGAGTCGCATTTGGAAGTTGAAAGATCTCAATTATAATATCAAGGTGTCAATGCAAACAAGAAAGAAGAAATAGAGGCGAAATTGTAACGTGAAAGTATAAATTCTAGCAATTTGAATAATCTTAATAGGACTAAAGTTACGGTTCTCTATCCTTTTGGACTCTATTATAGATCTAGTCAAGGTGTTAATATGAACTTTCATTCCCAAAAAAAAAAAAAAAGGTTGAGGCTAGAGATACAATCTTGAGGCAAGATTACACATCCAAATACATTGAATCCTTAAAAATTTGTATCTCAATGTAAGATTTGAAAGTTGAAGAACACTATTGGCTAGGAGATTTATAATCATCCAAATAGAGTTTGAAGATCCTTTGTTGGGAATTGGGTGCTGAAGAACAACAATTACTTGGATTCTTTTCTTCCTTTGTTGTAATGTATTCGATTATATTTTTCATCTTTTTATTATTTAATTCCCCAATTATGCTTGGATAAATAATTTGTTGTTAGGATGAACAATGTAGGTTAGATTTAATATTTATTTAATTCCAAAAATTTCATGCAACTAGATTATGTATTAATTGCTTATTTTATATTAAATGCATTCAATTGCTTGATCAACAATTTTTTGATTTATGGACAATATTGAGATTGAGAGGAGATATATTTGTCTATTTCGTACAATAAGCCGCATAGGTGTTATAAGAGATCAAGATATGGTTATATGCTATGCAATCTTGATAAAATTTCTACGATTGAATGCTTTTATATGTGTATGAATTTACATAAAGATATAGTAAATTCGGGACATGTAAAAATGATTAGTTTTGCTCCAAAAAGACTATTACTTTAAATTGGTTAATTTTATTGTTAATACATATGAAGAAGGTGTTGAATGATATATTGGATTGAATGATTATTAAATTGACCTAGATGAAATCGAAATTCATAGCCACTTAATCCCAATTATTCTCTACATATTAGGTTAGTTAGATTAGTTTAGGACAAGTTAATTAGAATGAAAACTCTTGAATTGTTAATTAGTTACCATATTAATTTAGATTAGAGGTAGAATTCGAATAAAAAATGATAGTAAGTTTTAGTCTCTGTGGAAATATTGGTCAGACTCAAAAAATATACTTTTTGACTTTTCACGATTTATACACTTATAGAATCAATCGACCATTAAGTCTATTTTTTATCTGTTTTGAACATAAGTCCTAAGTGGCGTATTCATTTTAGGTACTTAATCAGGTTTTTCTTACCTCCCATTTAAAGCATACTTGAATTAATCACAAATTTACTTAACACGCTCATAGCATAAACAATATTTGATCTAGTGCAAACCATAACATACATAGCAGATCTAACGACATTAGCATACGGAACATTTACCATCCTATTGATTTATTCTTCAGTTTTAGGTGATTGCTCAATAGATAATTTAACATAACCAGATAAAGGAATAATTATTGTTTTAGAATCATGAAGTGAAAATTTCCTAAATTCATTTTAAATATAAAACTCTTGTAATAAATATAGTTTTCCATATATTCTATCCTTTTTATTTCCATTCCTAATATCGATTTTCCATTAATTCCATCATTTTTGTTTCCATTCCTAATATCTTTTCAGCAAAACCTAAATCTTTCATTTTAAATTATGATTTTAACTTTTTTTTTTTAAATAGAGTTAAGTATGGCACAATTTTGGCTAAAAGCACGTCATCCACATATAAAAGCAAATAGGAAAATTTAAACGTCCATCTATTTTACAATAAAAACATGGATCATGCTCAGTTATATTAAAATTTAGACCTTGTATAAAAGAACAAATATTTTATACCATTATTTAGGAGTTTGTTTTAAGCTATATAAATATATTTTTTTCAATAAGCACACTAAGTTTTTCTTTTTCTTATTTTCAAAACCTCCAGACTGAGTCATATATATAGTTTCATCTAAAGAACCATATAGAAGAATAATTTTCACATAAACTTATTTAAATTCTAAATCAAATTGTGTTACAAGAGCAAGCAGAATTCTTATAGATGTATATTTCACAACAGCTAAAAAAAATTCAGTGTAATCTATTACTTCTCTTTTTTAAAAGCCTTTTGCTATAAGTTTAGCCTTATATCTCCTATCATCTATTTTCATCTCACTCTCTTTAATATTATAAACCCATTTCCAATCAACAAGTCTGTAATAAGCACATTTTTCCACTAAGGTCCATGTCTGAATTTTATGTAATGAGTTCATTTCTTCTTGTATTGCTGCAAGCCGTTTAGAAGAGTAATTATTGGATATTGCTTCTTCATATTAATTAGGTTCTAAGCTAAATGGATTGGATTCAAGTGTAAATATAAAATCTGCAAACTGATATCTAGAAGAGGGTCTTATCCGCCTTTCCCCCCTATTATTAACCAGCTGATAATCTTGCAAGTTGTGTGCGTGTCTAGATTTTGCTCATCACTGATTATTTCATCATAGTAATAATATGATAATCGGTTTAACGTTGAGGCTAATCGATTAAATTTTGCTCGTTCAGATCAATTCATATAACAACATAATCCTTCTCATCTACTTTTTCTCTAGCTTCTTCACTAAGACAACGAAAAAATTCTTCATTAACGATGACATAGTTGCTTAAAATGACTTTAAATCCTCTAGATTATTTTATCCATGATATGTACCCTTTTTACTATCCATAACCAAAAAAAAAAAAAATACATTTTAAAGATCTGGGATCAAGTTTAGAATGAGTTTGATGTACATAAGTTGCACATTCAAAGGTTCCAGAATGAGAGTAATCAATAACTAATCCTCACCAAAGCATACGGTTTTTAAAGCCTCTCCCCATAACAATTTTGTTAAATTAGAGTTGAGTAACTTGTTCTCTCCATAACGGTTCTATTAATCCTTTCAGCAATTCCATTTTATATGCCCATTCTTAATCTCTATCTAATAATTTTCATCATCTAAAATCCCCAAGGATGTGATATTTCTTCTTAAGGGTGAAACATGTCTAATATGTTTCAAGGTGATCATATGGCTGTTTTTCAACCTCAGAACAATGTTGCCCATTCCTTTGACTAGGCAATATTCATTGTTTCCTAATTTCACAAGTCCCCCAATCAAGATTTGAAAAATCAGAAAATCATCCTAATTTGGGATTCAACTAAAATGAAGAATCCAATTCTAATTATGTTTTTCCATTGAAGATAGGATTATTAGCACAAAACGTCCCTACATTTAACATTTATTTGTATTTTCACTCCTATATTCACGTTTTATTATGCAAATAGTCATTTCTATTCAATTTATTATAAAAACTGTGAAATGATGAATATACTTTCATATTTAAATAAAACAAAAATTAAAAAGAATAATTGCAAATATATTCCCAATTTTTTTTTTTTTTTAAAAGCAGAAATGAATCATAAATAAATTATTAAAAAATTAGAAAAAAAAAATTCCTTCTCCACAACCACCGTAAAACCAATCCCAATATCCCCATTATATTTAACCTCCTGCCTGCTGGTTGTTGAAAAGTCACCTTCTACAAACTCGAGTGGCGCGTACCCTTCTTCTCCAAGCATATGATCCTCAGTCACAATTCTCTTATCCCGGCTAAAGAATTTATCCACAGTCAAATAAGATCAAATCCTCGTCGATGAACTCATTTACTTCCACATTTTTCGGTGGTGGCATTGGATTTTCCATATTCCCAATAGCATCCGCTATCGCAATGCCCTGCGACGAGGTGGAGATCGGGACAGGCAAAGATGAAGTCGAGTTTAGAAAGTTAAGCTCAGCTTCTTTACCTTTGAGAGTTAATAAATTATCAAACTTTGAACAACTGGGCATATGCGAGATCTGCTTATAATAACAATCTAGAGCACGGTGGGACGGTTCTGGGTGGGCTTTCGGTGACCGTAGAAGAAGAAGAGGTGGTCGTGGTGGTGGTGGTGGGAAAGAAAAGATGGTGGGGGCCCAACTCTTCTGGGCAAAAATACACCAGTTCCAGTCCGTTCTTTCTTAGTCCCGAGATCTCCAAGAAGCAATGCTCTTATGCCTAAACCAGGCTGTTGTTGTTTGTGACTTGTGAGATTGTTGTGCAATAGACACGCATCAACTGACAACCCATTAAGCCAACCCCTAATCTGAACCATTTGTGGGTACCCACTTTTCATTCGCCCATGTTGAGGTTGTTTCGTCGTCTGTTATTCCTTCAGCTACAGGAATTGACGAACTGTAAATTCAAAAGAGAAGAATAATCACAAAACAGTCCAAAAAGATGGTAAAATACTATGAATTTTCTTTGAAATTGCTCAAGACTTGCGTGGCTTATAAATGTTTAAATGGAAGGTAGGTATAATTTAGGGTCAAATCCAGAACAACGATTTGGGTTTTTGGGTGGAAGTGGTGGCGGTGGCGGCGGCGGCGGAGGAAGAGGAGGGGGTGGGAAAAGTAAGAGAGATTTTTTTTTTATTTCTAAGTTTTGAATAATTTATTTGGAACTTGTATTATTTTTTAAAAAATTAGGAGTATACTTACGATTAGTTTTTTATTTTATTTTATTTTTGTTTTATTTAAATAGAAGAATATATCCGTCATTTAACAATTTTTATTGAGAAATTGAATGAGAATAACGATTTGTACAATAAAATGTGGATATAGGGGTAAAAACGCAAAAAATTAAAACGACGTTTTATATAAAACGTCAAACATATGATAGTTTTATGCTAATAACCCATTGAAGATACATAGATTAACCCAATATTGGGTCATGCTTCTCCATATACAATGGCAAGAGAGCAATTTTCATTATAGAATTTACCATTTTGATCATTTATAGTCTTAAAGCAGTCTTTTATAAAGTATTTCATTTTACCATTGTAATAACATTTCTAATTCTTTACATTTCCCTAATTTAATTTCTTGTATTTGCTCTTATTATTTACCCACTTTAAAAAAAGCACTTACCTACTAAAGTCTTACTAAGATACAACTTTTCTAGCCCCCGGACACATCCAAGTTGACAAATGACGGACATTGCTGGGCTTACAACCCC
>CAIGRB010115392.1:714-13905 GCA_903798255.1 Fraxinus quadrangulata
ATCCTTTACGTGTGGACCTAGAGATATGCTAAGGAGATACTTAGATGCTATGGCTCTTGTCCAACGTTATGGAAAATTAGATATATTCCTAACTATAACATGTAATCCGAATTGGCCAGAAATTAAGCAAGAATTGAAACACAATGATGAGGTTCAAAATCGACAGGGTCTAATTGTACGTACGTATATTTAGAACAAAATTAGAAGAGCTTAAAAATGATTTGTACAAGAACAATATATTTGGTCCTATTATTGCTCATATATACATGATTGAATTCCAAAAAAGAGGGTTTCTTCACGCACATCTATTGATGATTTTTAAATGTGGCCATAAGATTTCTTGTGCTCAACAAGTTGATAGGATAGTCTCTTATGAAATTTCTAATAAAAACAAGTACCCTCATCTTTATTCAGTTATTGTGAAGCACAATATGCATGGTCCTTATGAAAATCTTAATCCCAAAAATGTATGCATAGTGACAAATAGTGGTTGTAAGAATAAATATCCGAAGGATTATTGTAATAGTACTGTATTTGGAGATAATTCATACCCATTGTAAAGATGTCGTAATAATGGTATTAGTATTAAAGTTAGAGGTCAAATGCTAGACAATCAATTGGTTGTACCATATAATCCTTATTTAAGTGTAAAATTTGATTGTCACATCAATGTTGAAATATGTTCTTCTATTAAAACTGTAAAATAATGTATACAAAGGATATGATTGTATTAATTTTTTCGTTAGCAAAGATGAAAAACAAAAAGATATTGATGAAATATTTGCTTATCAATCTGCTAGATGGATATCTTCACTCGAGGCTATGTGGAGATTTTTTTCATTCAATTTGTCAGAAATCTATCCAATTGTTTATTCTTTACAACTTCATATTGAAGATCATCAACAAGTTAGATACAAAAATACGGATGATTTATCTACTATTATTGAGAATGAAAATATAAGGAGAACAATGTTAACCGAATTTTTCTGATTGAATAAAGCAAATGAATTTGCTCGAACGCTTTTGTATCGAGATATCCCAACATATTTTGTTTAGAATACAAATAAAAAAAATTGGACTTCCATAAAGAAACATGTTGTTATAGGACGAATTGTCTCAGCGAATCCATATGAAGGAGAACGATATTTCATTCGCATTTTTCTTAACCATATTAAAGAGCCAACATCATTTGACAATATAAGAGCTTTCAATGGAATAACTGTTGGTACATTTCGAGAAGTAGCACTTTTACATGGTTTATTAAGTGGAGACAATCGTTGTGAAGAATGTCTATCTGAAACTATTATTTACGAAATGTCTTGTTCTTTAAGACGACTTTTTGCTACACTTCTCACGCTGTGCAATCCTAATCATCCAAAGTTATTGTGGGATAAATTTAAATCTTATATGATGGATGATGATGTACATCAAAATATACATGTTGAAGTTGCTGAAATAGTTCTATTTTAGAATCGCTAGGTAAAAATCTAAATGATTATGGAATCGTGTCGTTTAATGTAAATATAGATGAGAATGAAAGATTGACAAGAATGATTGCAGAGGAAACAATTAATTTGGATATCGACGAAAGCTTTGCTTGTACCGCAACGTTAAATAAAGAACAACAGTTTGCATACGATCTAATTATGAAAAAAAGTAGAATCTGAATCAAGTTGTGCTTTCTTCATCGATGGTCCGGGAGGGACATGTAAGACTCTTTTATACAAAACACTCCTAGCTGGCATAAGACGTCGACATTTAATTGCTTTGGCAACTGAGTCATCTGAAGTAGCTACATCTTTATTACCTGGATGTCGAACAACTCATTCAGGATTTAAAATTCCTTTGGAAATAGTTGGAGAAATTAACTGCTCTGTTAGCAAACAATCGGCTTTGGAAAATTTGTTGAAAATGTCTAGGCTAATAATTTGGGGTGAGGCACCTATGGTAAATCGTTGTGCTATTGAAGCTGTAGACAAAATGCTTAGAGACATTACCGATTGTAACTTACCTTTTGGTGGAAAAGTAGTCATTCTTGGAGGAGATTTTCGACAGGTATTAGCTGTTATACCGAAAGGAAAAAAAAAAGAAGACATAATGAAAGCTAGCCTGGTTTTCTCATATCTATGACCTTTATATGTACATCTACCATTGGTCGAGAAAATGAGGGCAAAGTTCGATTCCACATTATGCGCTTACTTAGAATTGGAGATGGAACGGAACATGGGATGAGGCACCTATGGTAAATCGTTGTACTATTGAAGCTGTAGACAAAATGCTTAGAGACATTACTGATTGTAACTTACCTTTTGGTGGAAAAGTAGTCATTCTTGGAGGAGATTTTCGACAGGTATTAGCTGTTGTACCGAAAGGACAAAAAGAAGACATAATGAAAGCTAGCCTGGTTTTCTCATATCTATGACATTTATATGTACATCTACCATTGGTTGAGAATATGAGAGCAAAGTTCGATTCCACATTCTACGCTTACTTACTTAGAATTGGAGATAGAACAGAACAAGAACATACTTGTAAGTATATTAAGCTTCCAAACAGTATAATTTTACCATTCGAAGATGAAATTACGTCTTTGAAAACTTTGATGCATTATGTTTTTCCAAATATAGAAGCATATGTTGATCATTTACATATCATGGTAAACCGTGTTATTCTTACGCCTACAAATGAATGTGTTGACTACATTAACAAACTTCTTCTTAAACAAATTCCTTGTCAAATTTTCACATACTATAGTTTCGATGAAGCAATTGAAAAATCAAAACAAAGTGTGCAATAAGATTTCTTGAATACTTTGACACCAAATGGTATTCCACCTCATAAATTGAAACTTTAGGTAAATTTTCTTGTAATGTTATTGCAGAATATTAATCCTTCCGAAGGGTTATGCAATGGAACACATCTTACTTGTAAAAAATTTAAGAGAAATGTTATTCTTGCTGAAACCACAACTGGTGAATATCGTGGAAAACAAATTTTTTTACCAAGGATTCCTTTTATACCCCTTAAATCTGATTGAACCACAATTTCATTTAAAATGACTCAATTTTCAAGTAGACCATGTTTTGCAATGACAATAAATAAAACTCAAGATCAAACACTTGATTTTGTCGGTTTGTATCTTCCAGAACCAGTTTTCTGCCACGATCAGTTATATGTGGCATTATCAAGAGCAAAAACAAGCAAATCTCTAAAAGTTCTACTGAAACCATCAACCACAGATAGTTCGCACAGCTCATGTACTAAAAATGTTGTCTATAAGAAAATTCTTTCCTTTATACATTCATAAAACTACAACTTTCTCATAGGTATATTTTATAATGTTTAAAAAATAATTAAAATTTTGTGCCATTCAGTAGTTTCCTAACTTATTTCGTTTATTTATAAAACAGTATTTTGATATATACAAAATAATATTTTTTCATTTTATATACAGGTTAACGAAATTTCCATTGATGTTATTCAGAAATTCATATCAATTCTCTATTGCGTCTGTATATTTCACAGGTATGAATCAATTTAAAAATAAAATATACATTTTTTTATTAAGATCTAATACAATAGATGATGAATCTATGGCTTTAACATTCATGAACCGATTTATAATCTCCATTCTAGGAAATGATTAAGTATTTAAGACTATTGCCTCTTTACTAATGAGATACATAATTGTCTTCGCAAAAGTTTGTAAATTGTAATACATTTCTGGTGTGGAATCTCTTTTTAAAAAATTTGTTCTTACTATCCTTATTATAAGCAAGTTTTGGACCTTTTGTGTGTGCATATAATTCCAAAATACATGATGAATTATTTAGTCTATTACTTCTGCGTATTTCTCGATTTAATATGAGTTTATAGCTTTAATGTCTTTTCTATTATACAAGAATAATGCTTAAAGAGCACATGAAATACTACATAATCATCCAAATAATAGCTCCAACTACTTCTTTGTAAGTGAAATACAATATTTTTTTGTTGCCCTTATCTTAGTTCAAATAATTTTAGTATAATTTTTGACACTAAATTTAAATAAGGCTACCTTTTGATTGTAGGCAAGTTAAGAAAACTACAAATGGTGTTTGACAACATGGAAGTAAAACGAGTTTAACATGAGATAATTAATCAGTTGACAAAAAGAAGAATACAATACACCTGAGGCTATAGCTTTGGATGGTAGTGAAGCAAAAGACATCAATAAGGGATACAGACAAATAGAGCCATTACAAAACATAAACGAAAATTAGGTGTTATATGACTTGGATATGCCGAGTTATCAAACACTTGAAATCATCACAACAATTATTAATAGCAATACTTCAAATACAATTAAATTTGGTGATTGTTTTATGTTGTTATACGTATGGAACGAAGTCGGTTTTTTTTTATAGTAGAATCGAATATTTTCTACAATTAAATTAATTTGTAAATGAATAGGAGCTTTTGTAATTTGCATCAATTTTTGGATTATTAAATTAGAAATAAGTGAAACTGTATGAAGATTTTTTTTTTTTTGTTAAAATTGAGAGGAGAAAATTCCGAAGTGGAAAAAATAAAATAAAATTCCTACAATTGTTGACTTTGAATATTGGAAAAAAGGGACCGCGCTATGCGTACACCTGTGTCCACACATCAGGCGTAGTGTGCGGACACCAGGGCCTGGTTGATCTATTGAATTATATAATTGTTGTTATTTTAGTCCTAATTTATGAGTATTATTACTTTTGTTTTTTGGTTGTTGACAGAAAAAGGATTTTTGGAAGAAAATCCGGAATAAAATCCGTCATTTTCAAATCTCGATAACTTCATGATATTTTTTTTGTGGGATGCTTCTCTTTTTTAAATTTAGGCTATACAAATTTAAGGGCTTTTACTTTGTTTGAGCGAAATCCATTTATTTATGATGAATTAACTGGTGGGTTTATGTTGTAGGAAGTGGAGAAGCTCATTTGATGTATTAAAAGACAGATTTCACATAGCAATGGTAAATAAAGGGAATATATAATAGCGATTGCAGAGAATGGCGTATAGGGATTTTTGGGAGTGCTTATTGAAGCTCCTAAATTTCTTGTTAACACTTGTGGGTCCGGCAATGGTTGGTTATGGTATTTACCTCTTTGTGGAGTACAAAAATGCAGCATCTTCTGGTGATGATGTCCCCATTGCACCTCCAGGTAGTGAGTTAGTGCAGCTTGGCCGCCCGATGCTCTTGGCTGTGTCTTTAGCTGATAGCATTTTCGATAAACTCCCCAAAACTTGGTACGGTTATCCATCTTTCAGTTATTGATAATTTTGATACATTTGCAATTCTAAATTAGTATGCATGCTTGAGTTGGTTTTCCAAACTATGTAAACATGTTGCTTGTATGCACTTGTAAATACATTTCAGCGTTACCTGCATTCTTGAGTGAAGAAATCCAAGAACTTTGATTATATATGAACGGTTTTCGAAAGTGAGAAATCTGGAATGACGTGTAGCCAATTGTGAAAGTTAATGTTTTGGTTTGTGATTCGAGGTGAGTTCTGTTTATTCTTGAGGACAATGGATATTGTATGCCTATCTTATTTTGATGGCAAGCTCATTTTATTCAGTGTAGTATTTAAAGAGAGTAACTTTGGTAATTGGAAGCATGGAATAACTTGATTGAATTAGGAATAATCAAGGGGGATATGAAATATATCGGTGATGAAGAATGATTTAAAAGTTCAGAGCCAGTTGGGATAAGTGGAGGACTGCCTTCGGGGGTTTATGCTGTGCTATTCCTCCTTTATTAAATGGAAAACGTTATTGGATTCCATATATTTGGTGATGGAAATCTGCCCAACTATTAGTAAATATCATCTAATAAATTGTATATTAGCTGAGAGCCTGAGATGAAAATGTTATTGTGGATATTTGGTAACCAAAGAAGAAGTAAGAAATGATTATCTTTGTAACTTGTTGAAGATAGCGTCTGTCAGAGATAAATTCTAGGAGAATCATTTTAGATGGTTTGTGTCTAATCAAGAAATGTGTCAGATGCACTGGTTATGAAAATTGATGGAACTAATACAACTGGTTGAACTATGAATATGGACCTAAATGATATGAACTGAGGTAATTGGAGTATCAATGCCTTTATAGTTCCCTTTGTAGATGATTTTTGATAGTGCAGTGGATCTTATGTAACTATGTAATTGATGCTCTATAAGCCTTTGTTGAGTTGAGGTGATTTCATGTCTTTCGAAGGATGTAAAAATTTACCAATGTGGAAAGTGAGAGCAACAGTTATGAATTGGAATTTGGTGCTTTCATTTTTTCGTGAGTTGGACAAATGGGGCATCTCAAATTTGGTTTGATGGAAAATATGCTAAAACAAACAAAAGAATAATCATCGAAAGTGATGATCTCTTCAATTTTCCGAAATAAAAACATCAAATAGCAGTAAATACAATGCGGTTCAATCAACTCTATATCATTTAGGTATATGCATATTGCCACCTATTTCGATCAAGAGAATAAATGCTTGAAGTGTGAAATTTTTTTATGTGATTTGACTAAAATTTTATGTCATTGTCACACATTACATGTGCTTGTATCTGCAGGATAAGCAATGAAAATGGACAGAAGACCAAATGAATCTATATCAACAAGAAGTACAACCTAAATGAGACTTTGTTACCAAGTTTTTGCTGTGGTTTAAGAGGAATCATGTTCGACTGTGACTATTGGAACGAAATATTTCTCTACTTAGACTTCACACCTCATTTTGTATAAATTATGGAGCTTGATACGCTAACATTATCTTAAAAATACCAAAGCCCGTACATTGTACCGGCATACGACTAGTATATATATAAGTGTAAAAGTAAGGGTACGGGAAGAGAACCTACCAGTAGGTCGACCAATCCCAACAATAAACATATTTTTCATAGTCAAAACTGACTCTAAGACGAGTGTACGAGGTGGTATTTCGATCAATTGTTGGATTTGTACTCTTAAGAGGGGAGTAAGCTCGATATGACTATTGAAGAGACGAATTAAAGATGTCTCCAACTAGTGTTGAATGGGAATTGGCCCTCGAAAAGGTCGAACTAAGAAGAATTGAGACTACCCACTGTTGGAATTCCTAAATTTGGGAAAGCATAAGGGGATTCTAAAGGTAAAGAAGACAAATGCATTATACTGAGCTAGTTCGTGCATCTCAAAGACGCATCTAAAGAGGTCCATTGAGGGAGGGATTTCCTTGCTAAGGTAGACGTATAAGAAGTACAATGCCTTCCTCCATGCGTTAGTATTTATTTGGCTAGGAGTGACGTGGAATTCATTGAAAATTAAGACAATGGAAAGATGGATGGGGAATCGAAGACCACAATCCATAATATCTTTATACATTCTCGCGGGGTCGGACCCAGGAAGTCTCTCTTTGGGCCTAGGGACTCTATAAACATAATTGTCAACACGGTCGAATTTTTCAAGTGATTTTTCCAATTTGATTGGGGAGTTATAAATGTTATGACATTTTGGAATATCAAGAGCAACCACCTCGCTTGTCGGATCCCATCTAATTTCTAAATTTCGATTCAAAGACTTAGTTAAAGGAAAACTTGGTTAAATACGTGAAGTTTAGCAGAATGAGTCGAGCTATCGAAATCATGGAAAGATTGATCGATCCCACGAGGAGGGGCTGGGTGGCTGTCGATCACCAAAGCTGGTCAACTTTTGGCGACAAGAAATGTATTGGCAAGAGTCGACCAACCCATCTGATGATGGGTCGGTCGATTTGTTCACTCTTTCATACTTTCGTCAAAAGACG
The DNA here is from genome assembly GCA_903798255.1 of Fraxinus quadrangulata. Classification (NCBI taxonomy): domain Eukaryota; kingdom Viridiplantae; phylum Streptophyta; class Magnoliopsida; order Lamiales; family Oleaceae; genus Fraxinus; species Fraxinus quadrangulata. The sequence goes on from CAIGRB010115392.1 coordinate 8,526, forward strand.
AAGTTAAAATGGTTCTATGTATTACAATGGAATGAAGGAAGACAACTTGAAAAACTAAGATGAAAGAAGAATAGAGAAAGAAATTACCTTTGAGAGTTTAAACGAATAAGGTTTCTAGAATTTTTGCAAAATAGGGGAAGAGAATGAAGAAGGGAGGTCTCCACCCCTTTATATAGATGATAATTTTCCCGAGGGAATTTTTTCCCCAAAATCAAACCTAGCCTTGAGGTGCCATTTGTACAATATTACCATTACCCTACTCCACTTAGACCGCTCCACTTACTTATGTTATATCAAATGTTGATATGTCTAGGTCGATTTCAAAAATTAAAAATAAATCAATGTGGAAAAAAATGAAGACACTACCCCTTATCGATAAATATCGACAAAAGATAGAGGGACTAGTGATATTACATGATATCAATAATTATTTACAATGGCCAACAAGGTGAGACTATTCAATAAGTACTCAGTGTAGAGAACCCCATGTTAGGTTGTTTATCAATGCAAGGCCCTCTACTTGCATGCTAGGCTGTCTACTGCTATGAGCCACTCTACGTTCATGCAGGGTTGTCGACCACTATGAGGCCCTCTACATTATACTAAGCCATCTACCCTGTACACCACTATGAGACCAACACAATACTTAACCATAATAACATCCTTGAGTTGGATGGAAACCATTCAACAGTTATCATGGACACAATCAACTGCTGGATAGGTGGAGGTCCTCCACTCAGAACGTGGGGGTGGTGGGAGGTACTACGTGGGACATGTGGTACGATAACCGTCCAGTAATTACATAGTTTCAGACACCTATAAATACTCCTAAGGTGAGACAGGTACGTGTCTTGAAATTTTGGCTATCTGAATACACATTCTATCTTTTCTTCCTAAATCTACGTCTTTAAATCATATACTATTCTTATGCCCGAAGTATAACAGTGGAGAAAGCCCCAACCTCATTTTGTAGGTAACATTTGCTCATCGGAGTAGTAGAAACACATTGCACCGCCTAGAGGGCACGGGGGTTTGTTGCATAATTATTTCATTGCTACTCAAGGATGTTTTTATGGTTAAGTGTTGTGTTAGCCTCGTATTGGTAGACGATCTCATGATGGTAGACAGTCTACTATGATGTAGAGGGACTCATAGTAGTTGACAACTCAGCATGGATGTAGACAGCCTAGTAACAGTAGACAACCTAACATGCAAGTAGAGGGCCTTGCAGTGGTAGACGATCTAACATGGGGTGCTCTACGTATAGTGCCTATTAAGTAGTCTTTATCTTGTTGGCCATCGTAAACAATTATTGATGCCATATATCAAAGAATTTATGCAGACTAAATATTACTCGAAAAAATTAACTAAATATTCTATAAGACCGTATTAAAGAAGTTTATTATATTTATGCAAATATTTTCAGATTAAAGTTTTGCTAGTAGACGAATGCTTGAAATGACTTGTACTAAAGGCATAATGTTCACCTCTTCTCATGTTGTGAACACTCACATGCTGATTTTAGAACAAGATTAGCAAATTTTCTCCACAAATTCGAACGTCTCTTAACTTAAATTGAAGAGACTTCGCACCACATGTAATTATTTGATGTGTGTACCATGTCCCTAAGAACCTGTTATTGAAGTTACCAGGTGAGAAGCATCCCAACTCAAATATTTATCCCTCATAAACTAGAATCTGCCCCCAACTCAAATATTTATCCTTCATAAACTAGAATCTGCCTATCACGAATGGTTTGGTTTGCAAACATTGTATCTCTGCAAGAGAGGATTTTAAAAATGAGAGTAGCGACAATTATAACAAATTGTGATTCCAGCAATTTTTTATTTATTTATCAGGAAAGGAAAAGGAGTGATGCATATTATTATTGTAAGCATGTGGACATGACCATTTTGCATTTATTATATTATCATTATCCCGATGTGAAGTTCATTTGATAACCACAAAACCAAATTAAATCTTATTTTCCATAACTTCATCATTTCTTTTCTGGAGAGGGAAACAATTTTTGGTCAAACATGCATAGATGACTTTGTTGGTCAGTATTACTAACTTCAATAACCTATTAGACAGCCAATGGAAGCAAGAATCATAGAAGCTAGAGATCAGGCAAGAACATGCAACCATACCTATTACATCTATTCGAGATTACTTAGTAAATTAGTAAAATCATTCACGGAAGATAGAAGCTGTCAACAGATATTCAATTGTCCCTACCAAACATACTATTAAAATATTCCATATGTACTCTGTCATCTCTACTTAAACTGCCCTATACTGTTTGTGTTGGCTTAGATTCATTCGAACAGAATCATGTTACATATATATAGATATGGACAATAGAATGCAAATATATTTAGAAATTAACAATACGTCATCATAAAATCAGAGTGGCTTAACAGTCTTTAACTAAACATCTAATAGCAAAAGAAAAACTTCGAAGTTGCATAAAGAAAACAAATTGAGCGCTTCAATTGTATGAACTTTTGGCAAAACAAGCAGATGATTGAATTACAACCTGATAAATAATCTGCAGCTCTTTTTTTTTTTTTTTCTGTAATGTTAATTTTCCGTTTTGGGTTTTGATATGATCTATTATTAAAAATTCTTATGACAATATTAATAGAGAATCACATGAAATCCAGTCAACTGAGGCAAACAAAGGCCTTCCTGCAGTTTCAATTTTAATAACTAGAGGGTACTTAGCTTTTCTTGACTTGAGTACAGCTATTCAAATATGGGAGATGCTCCGCCATGTGTCAATTGTGTAAAAAATTTGGTAAGACTTTGTGTACAACAAGTTTTTTCTTTCAAATATTCTGTCCATTGTCGTCTAATGTACCATAATAGATATCCGTGTCAAACCATTTATCGTCCACTACACATTTGATATGCATCATTGAATAGGGTAATAAACAAGATTATATGATCGTCCCCGCAAACCTCGTTACAAGTGAATATTGTAAATTCGATCCTGCAAGAACTCGCAAGAAAATCTGGTTGGTATTTTTGGTCTTATTTTTTTCCTGGTATCTATTGCCACTACAAAAAAAAAAAATTGGATCCAGCGACCAGCAAAGTTGGTCGCTAAAGGTTAATATTTCATTGCTAAAGTACTATAGCGACTAAATAATTGTGGTCGCTAACTGGTTGGTATTTCACCGTCGGTGAAACTTTCCAGCAACCAATAAAGTGTGGTCGCTAAACATATACTTTACAGTGACCAATAATTGGTCGCTAAAAGGTTAAGTTGTATTGGTTGATTCATCGTAGTGAACGTCTTTTGCAACCAATCTCATGGTCGGTAAATGTTAACTTCTTTTGCAACCACAATGTTGGTTGCTAATAGTTAACATCCAACGACCAAATTGTGGTCACTAAAGGAAAAATTGGTTGATTTTGCACCCTTTTACAACCAATCTTTGGTCGGTGAACATTGATATCAATCTTTTAATATCCAATACTTTTTATTCTTGCTAATATTTTATCTAATATTTCAATTTTCATAAACCCCAAAGGCAGTTGAAATTAACAATTTTGATAATAAAAAAAATTAAAATTAAAAAGAAATGTATCGCTACAGAAGTAAAATTGTATAGCACATATTTCAAGTATTAATAGTCGATACATAACCCTAAATGACTAATATTTGACCAAAAAAAGATAAATTGTAATTTCAACACTAGATTGAGTTGTCATGTCTACATCAAACTGAGTTTTAAAAGGCATTGAGACAGAAATGTGTAATTGATTAGAGTGTTGTCCTTTCCCACGGGGAGATGGGCTTCCATTGCTTGAGTTTGGAGGAATAGCAGGTGACACATGCTTCGATTTTCTCTTTCTTCTTCACTCGACTCCTTAAAGAATCTGACCGAACTCCACCAGTGCCAGCTCCAATCATAAACAAATCAAAGTCCCGAAAGTAATCAGAAGAGAGTATATTCATTCAAAGGACTTTCTCCAGCAATTGATCAATAGGTCTTCCAGATGACTTTATCTCGACCATACTCTATCATTCAATGCACTGACACCCACCAAATAAAATGTTAAAAAATAGAATATCAAAGATTATCATAGCAAAATGATGAATTAGAATTATAAAAACAACAATTTTCTCTCTTTTATGGCATAATTAATACCTTTTTTATGGCATAAAGGAATCAGTTCATTTAAATTATAAAAACAATAGTTTTATCTCTTTTTATGGCATAGTTTCAATTTTTTTTCAAAACCTCAAATGTAATTTTCAATTGAAGACAATATAAGATAGAAGGAATGTTAAAATTCCAGTAAATTTGAAACCCCGAGTTGTCAAAAAATTGTGCAATTTAGGTTATGGATCTAAATCAAGCTATTTTTAAAAATCATAAACTGAAACTCAGATTAGGTTCCAATCAATATTAACCTGAAATCAAATTTTCGAAGCTCAAATTTTGCATTCAGAACACAGCACAATTTCAACACTAAACTTATATTAATTTAATTACCATTTCATTTTCATTTACTTAAACAAATAGAATTGTGCTCATTATAGATTTCAAAGCAATGGAATTATGAAAGACAGAACACAATCAAGAACAAATTAAATTATAAATTAATGACCACAATATTTAACATTGTTGGTCACTGAAGTAGCTAGAAAAAATATGTGGGGCACATCCCGCCAAGTCTTTTAGCGACCAAACGATGTTGGTTGGTTAAGAGCCGTACCAACGACCATTATTTGGTTGCTGAAGGAGGCTCATATTTAGCGACCACGTTGTTGGTCGCTAAAGCAGCTAGAAAAAACTAGGTGGGATACATCCCACCAAGTCTTTTAGCGATCAAATAGTATTGGTTGCTAAAGAGCCGCACCAGCGACCTAATTGTGGTCGTTGAAGGTTGCTCATATTCAACGAACATGCCATTGGTCACTAAAACAGCTAAAAAATATGCGGGATACATCTCGCCAACTATTCTAGCGACCAAGACAAAATTGGTTGCTGAATAGTTACATCAGCGATCATTCTGTGGTCGCTAAAAAGCATCACAAAATAAATTCAACTATAATAGTCCGAAACTTTTACCAACCAATATGTGGTCGGTGATCATGTCTTATAGCGACCACTTTCGATTGGTCGTTGAAACCTTGGTCGGTGGAGCCCTTTTTTTTTGTAGTGTGCTTTATGCTATTGAAAGGTACAAAAATATAAATCACCGTTAATTTAGCAAAAAAGATACTATTGGAAACTATCAAATGTTACACTCTAAATGCATCCTCGTCTAACACAACATTGTATTTCAGAAGGAGACTTGTTATTCTAAAAGGCCACAGTAAAAATGAATCTATCATAATCTTGATAGATTAATTCAACATTAG
>CAIGRB010115411.1:0-17497 GCA_903798255.1 Fraxinus quadrangulata
GGTCTGTACACTATGTTGTCATCCGTGCATATGCTGTCGATTCTACACTGTGGAAGGTCTTGTGTGCAGATTACAGATGTCTATGTGTTACTCTTCTTTACTTCAGATGTTAAAAGTATTCTTTAAATGGCGTCTAGTTTTCTGTAGCAAGAAAGATGCAGAAAGTATCTCTTTTTTATTGCATCAAAGAATTTTAATATATTGTATAAGTGGTGTCATTTTTGCTTTTAAATTCACAAGGTTATCTTTTTCGATGTCTTTGTGAAATGTTTTACAATTTTGAGACGTATAATCTATAGTTAATATACTCTAGTATCACAAATTTTGTCGAGTTACGAGTTATGACAATGTATACTTATGTTTCAGGCTCTTGATACTTTCAACACCGCAATTGTTTCTCCGATATATTATGTCATGTTCACTACCCTTACAATCTTTGCTAGTGTTATCATGTTTAAGGTATTATCAACTCACTTGTGTTATCTTCTATTGGATGTATTGTTTTTGGACGCTTTTCTAGCATATTTTTGTTTAGAGGATGGATAAGGCGATGATGAGCAACTTCAAAATTGATTTTTCTTCCATTTGCAAATGACGTCATGCATGTTTAACTAATTTTGAAAGTAATTTTTCTAGTCTTCACATACTTCCTAGAAAAGTAAAGACTCTTGAAAGCAAGTTGCTCATTAGGGTGGGTAGAACTCTAACATTGACAACAACATTCTGACTTAGAAGGGGCTGAAGTGCCTCCCTTGCAAAACCTTTGTTTTTAAAACAAGTAGGGGCCGTTCTCTTTGTGTTTAAGTTTTGTGTTTTGAGTTTTGAATTCATTTTGAGTTTTGTGTTTTGGGGGTGTATTTTGAGATTGTTAAAAATGTGTTCTTTTTTACATTTTCAAAAATTGTTTTCGAAAATAAAAAAAGGAAAACGTGTTCTCTCTCATCTTTTCTCTCTTTCTCTATGTCCCTTGTTTCCCTTGTTTTCAAGTTTATTTCCCTTGTTTTCAAGTTTTTTGTGGAGTTGACTTGAAAACGTCCAAAACGATGATTTTGTCGTTTTGTGTACAAATTTTTTTTCGTTTTCAAAAACGCGTTTTCGAAAATAGGANAAAACGGCCAAAGAGAACGGCCCCGTAACTTTTTAACTTGTGTCCGGCAAAAATGAAGTATAAAAGTAACTTTTACTTTTTTTTAAAGCTTAACCAAACATGAGATCTATTGAGGCCCAAATCTGAAGGTAAGTGCTATGCATAAATTATTTAATGGCTTGATGTATCTGATTTTCTATTCAAACATTTATGCATCACCATGAAAAACCTGTAAATTAGGCCAGACTTAGAAGAAGAATTGCCAAGCATATCATTATACCAAGCGACCTCCTAAATCCAAAAAATCTTTTAGTAGGCATTTTCCCTTCAACTCGGGATCAAATTGATTATGGAAGCCTGAGTTTAGTTAGTCGAATTCTAAGTGAAGAAGGAAAAATATTATCGAGACGCATGAATGGATTGACCTTGAAACAACGACCAATGCTATAAAACAAGCTCATGTTCTATCTTTGTTACATTTCTCCAATAAATTGAAAAAACGAGAGTCTATTGCTAGAATTACTAGCCTTAGAACCCGAGATAAGTAGGCTTGTTCAAAACCCGAGATAAGTAGGCTTGTTCTTTGTCCATCCATAAGCACTATAAAGAAAGACCTAATGCTTAGTCAGAAAACTATATTTAACAACATATTCTAATGATGCTAACCATAGTGGATTGTCATGTTCCAGGATTGGGACAACCAAGATGCAGGAAGCATTATTTCAGAAATATGTGGCTTTGTTGTAGTGCTCTCTGGAACCATCTTGTTGCATGCTATGAAAGACTTCGAGAGATCTTCATCTTTCAGAGGTATAGTATACTTTCTGTCTTGTTTTATAAATTCATACCTACTAATATTAATTGCCTCGAGCTTTCGTGCATAAAAATCATGATCAATTGCAGGTAATTATACTCCTTTGTCCCCTTCATTATCAACCCAACTTTGTGCTGGAAACACAGAGTTTTTGATGCATAATGAGGAAGACGGGTTGTGTTCTGAAGAAGCCTGCTCAAGGCGGCAAGAATTCTACACTTAAGAGAACATATTTCTGCTGAGGAAACCAAACTTGAAAAATTAATATTCAAAGGGATGAAAGAGATGCATGGATTTAATTTCACATTGCAATTTTAAGTCCAAAACAATGGCATTGGGGAATTTTGACAAATTTATTTCATCTGATAAATGAACAACATAGTCAGGATATTGTTTGTAGCACACCAACGGATTTCAATATTCTCAACACGGGAGTATGTGGGAAGCATCATATAATGTTGGCTTCACGTCTTGTATATAGGAAGAGTTGTGATCAAAACCATTTGAAACCGAGATCTTAGTAACAGATGCAAGCTTCTAGATTGTTCGAAACTGTTTGTGCTGATAATTTATAAGCGAAGTGGCCAGAGCTGACTGGAGAATGGGCTTCCATTTTTATTTGGATGGGAAATACAGTGGTGTGGATTCAAGAATATAGTATCTGTACGGTATTGTTCATTCTTTTGGTCATGTTTGTATGGAATATATTAGGGAAAATTGTAGCCACGGTGCCAAACTTTTCATTTTGTTGTAGACTTGATTCAAACGTTACATTTGAACAACCTACGTTACCCAACCTTTCAAAAATTCGCACCCGAAGTCCAAATGGATGGAAACCGTTAGTTAATTGACTCAAAAATTTGATTTTGACCAATTGTAAAATGGCAACTTTGAATTAAAATAAAACAAAAAATCAAAAAGTTATCCACCCTACGCCAACCCTTGAAAATTAGCAATCACATCGCCACCCAATGCTGGCATGGTCGTCGATAGCACCAATGCCGATGGTTCTTGTAGAGTTCAGATTCACAATTCTGATGCAGAAGTCAATTCTTTTAGCAACCAAAATTCAGCTAAAAATGGGAAAGAATTCAGCGAAAAAGCCTAAAAAAAAGTGAGAAGAATACTCCACACCAACAAGCTGTATCAAGAGAGGCTTCTAAATATGGTTGAAGCAAGTAAAGAAATTGTTACTGCCTTTAAGTTTCATAAATCAGGCATACAAAAGACCAAAAAATGGAAAATCAGCCATTTATTGAGTCTTCTCTAGAAATCTACGTAGAAAATGAGGCTAAATTGAAATCCAAGAAAAACCCAAGAATTTATCCAAAAGAAATATGGCCACACCACCGGCACCACCCAACGCCAATACATACACCATCACCACTCAAGAAACTCATCAAAATTTCCATCATCCTTATCAAACCCATCAAGAAACTCCAAAATTCCTCTATCAAAATTTCCATCACCTAATTGCCCGTCATCGTCGTCTCCAATTTTCAATTCAATTTCTGAAACCAAACAAAAATGTGAAAATGATTGGCAATCTCCTGACAATTATTTCTTCCATCGCTACTTGCAACTCTTCCCACATTTCAATAGCCCTTCACCTACAAAATTTCAAACTATGCTTTTGTCGGCGTTAATGGGGTGGGGTAGGGGAGCTTTTGGTCGACGGTGCTGCTGTATTTTTGTGTTTGGTTTTGGGGTGGGAAGTGGGGAGGTTTTGGGTTTGGTTTTTGATTTTATTTTAATTTTAAGTTACCATTTTAAAATTCGTCAAAATCAATTTTTTGAGCCAATTAACGGTCAAAGCAACGGTTTCCATCCATTTGGATTTAAGATGCGAAGTTTTGAAAAATTTAGTACAGTGGATGGTACAAATAAAATATTTGAATCAAGTCTACAATAAAATGAAAGATTTGGTACCGTGGCTACAATTTTCTCAATATATTAACATATAGGCTTTCTTGCTAAAATATGTTTTCGATCCCTTTATTTTCGACTTCTTCAACTTCTAATGGTGAATGGATGATCCCAAAGTTCTATTTCATATGACCTTTTTTCTGCCGTCTTTCTCTTATCCCTTTCCATCATTCTTGATATCTAGCTAGTGTGCTTCGATTTTCCAACTTTTGTTTGTGAAATCTGCGGTATTGCTATCTATTGACGCAGTTTCAATTTTGTTCTCTTCGGTAATGGATTTGTCGACGTTGTGTGCAAGATAATATTTGATGTTAGATACCTGAGATTCAGAGCTATAAAGACTGACGATAGACATCCACATGAATTTTCTTATCAACTTCCCAGTAAGAATGGAGTAATGAGTAAGTGGGACTGTCAATAACTCCCTTTTCTTTGGATGGGAAATTTAATTGCAATTGAAATACTGGGAGTTGTCAAGAATTCAATATTGTACCACAGTGAATTGAAAATCTCTATAAGAACAAAAAAGTCATTGACCAATTTGTTTTACAAAATCTCCAAGAATTTTCTAACAAATATCTGTTGTTGGGTATTTTAGTGATGTATCGTGGCCCGTTTATCTTCATAGGCTATAAGCTTGAGATTGAAGAAAATTATTATAGAAAGGAAAATTACAAAAAACCAGTGATTTAAACGTCATAATTCAAAATTCAGGGTCCAATGTTTATTTAATAAAAAATCAGGTATGAATTAAATATTTAAATAATATTATAATACTAATATTTCAAACCCTAATTCATTTTCAATCCATATTTTCTTCACAACTTTCTCTAACCCTCTCCTCTCTCTCCATAAGCGGCTACAGTGGCGCTCCTCTCGCCGCCACTATCTTTCTTTCTTCATCCATCATCTCGTCTTCTCTCATGAAAGCATCGTCATCGCATCTGAATTGAGTCGCGACGCTCAGTTCGCGCGAGCAGCAGATTGCCGTCACCGGTGTTTGTGGTAGTATTTGTAGATCTACCGTGACCAGTAATTAAAATAGTATTGTGATGTTTGTGGTGTTATTTGTGGATCTACTATGTTTGTGGTGGGGGGTTTAGGTGATTGTGGTTGGTGGTGCAGGTGGAGGTGCAAGTGGTGGTTGTTGTGATGGTTTTTGTGGTGTTGGTGGTGAGGTGGAGACGACTTCGGTGGTGGTTTTTTTGTGTTTTGTTGGTGGGCGTTTGTGATAATTGGCTGCGGCGACGAGGTGGTGGTGCTGTTGGTTATGGCGACTGTCGCCGACGGTAAAGGTCACTGTGTGGTCACAGAAGTCAGTGGTGGTCATGGGGATGGTCACAGAAGTCGGTGATGGTCATGGGGATGGTCACATAATCGTTGTATAGTGCCTCGACGGTGGGTAGGTTTGACAGTGTTTTTGTGTACCGGTGGTGACGATGGCACTTGTGGTTGTGATGATTTTTATTGACAGTGTATTGGGTGGTGGCTTTGTGTGGTGGGTTGATAATGGTGGTCGCAGTTGACGGTGGTGCAGGTGGAGGATTTGGTGATTTTGAGTTTGTGACTAAAAATATAATCTATGACCTTAAAATTCGGTAATCTGTGACTAAAAATATAATCTATGACTAACCATTTTGTTATCTGTGACCTAAAATTTATATAATATGTGACCGTAAAAAAATCTGTGACCAACTAATTTGAAAATCTATGACTGTATGACATATGAATTTTGAAATATGTGACCAACGAATTAATTGTGACGTAGAAATTTTTTGAACTGTGACTGTGAAATAATCTGTGACGTATAGAAATTATTATTTATGACTGAAAAATAATATGTGACTATCTAAATTATGAATCTGTGACCATATTGTATAAATTGTCGGAATCGGAGCAGTAGTCGGAACGGTCACCGGAATAATTGTCGGAATCGGAGCAGTCGCCGTNTTTTGCATTAATTAAACCTAAAACTTGATTTTTGAATTGTGCATAGTTAATCCCTTAGTTGTGAATTTTTCCCTTATTAAAATCCACATCACAAATGATGTAGCCCAATCCTTTTGAGTATTGAGAGGAAATCAGCCCATTAGGTTAGGTACTCAATACCCAATTTTGGAGATAATTTGAAAAATGATCTCTATTCCTTTTTTTCATGTAGAAATTAGATGATTTCTTATCCCTGGTAACCATTTTTGTTTTCTTGAACTCTATCTTGGAGAGAGAAATCTGGAAATTCGTTTGTCCATTTTGCCTATATATTGGAGTCTTTTGTTTTCATTTTTACATACCAAAACTTGAAGAAAACCGGCTTCTTCTTCCTTCTTTCATTGTGCCTTTGTGTGCCAATTTCTCTACTTCTTCTTCCTGCCTTTGTGTGAATTTTCTTCTGCTTCCAAGTCCTCCAATTTGGTAAGCCTTTGTAGTGTTGGATTAATGATTTTCTGAGCCTAAATGAAAATGGGAAAACATTAATTTTAATTTTTCTTCTTCTTCAATTTTGATTTCCTTTGAATATTTTACTTAATTCTTTACTAATTTCTTTGTGTTGTTCAATTGTAGGATGAATTAAGATCTACATCTACATTGTAAAAATACATAAACAAAATGAATTAATAATATAAAGAAGGGTAAAAATGCATTCATCTCCGAAGTATAACATCTTTTGGCAGTCATCAGCTTCCTCGTAGCCTCATTAGCCAACTTATCTTCTCCCCCTTCAAATGCATCCGCCACTAGTTCAATGTCACTCTTCTTTTTCACCACCTCTCTGCTACCACCGACCGCCCTTATCACCACCATTGTCACCCCGTCCATCGCCCGGCCAGATCTGGCAATTCCAACTTCTCCAAATACAACATTTTCATCCTCAAAGCTGGCAATTTAGTCCTATTTTCCAAAAAAAGGATTTCTTCGAATTCAATTGTCTAAACTCTTTAATTTGCTCCCCATTCATGCGTAGTATTCCCTAATGACTTTCATATGTAACCATAATTTTATCAATCAATTCGTGCTCTTTCACTATATCTTGTGATAAGTGCATTTTACACACTTATCTAGATCACAAAATATGGATTACTGTTAGAAATAAATTGGAATATAATTTAATTCTATGCAAATTATGTTGTGTAGGATAATAACGATGAACATGGTGAAAATTCGAAAAACAAGCGAAAATGACTAAAACGAAGCAAAATCAAAGTTTGAGGACTCAAGTACAAATACTGAAAAGTTGTGTCGATCTCACGATGAAGATTTGAGAGTGTTGAGCATCAATTGGATGAGGAAAGAAGTCAAAAGGATGAAATATAGTCGAAGTACTATCACATATCAACTTCTAGCCTAAAAAGTTATACTTCGAATTTTCAGTCTTAGTTTGAGAACCATTTTTGGCATAGAAGACGTTCGAATTTGAAGATTTATACTTCTGGAAGATTTTTTGCCCTTTAAGTAAGATTTCCAACTCATTTTTAATCACCAAAATCGGATATTGAGAGAGATAGTTATGGCCAAAATAATGAAGACAGTTCGGTGAAAAAAAAAATTACCATGCAGCCGCATGGTAAAACCTCTATGCAGTCGCACAAGACCATGCAGGGACCTCTAATGCATCATTTTGATGAACCATGCGGCCGCATGGTTGTTTTTCGACGAGAATTTTTTGGTTTCTTTTTTCTACTCAAACACATATGGAAACAAATCTTGGGTCATATATAGAAACCATAGGGTCATCCAGAACGAGGGAGGAAGATTTGGAGAGACTTTTGAGAGCAGAAAAGAGGCAAGAATACGAAAATCAACTCCAAGAACGCGAAGACACAATTCAAGATTAATCGGGGTTTCTTCATTATTTTTCTGATTTTCTTCCTTCCAATATTCTAGGCTAAATATTTATATACTAGGAAAATGATGAACCATGTGATGTAATCTTTTAATTCCTATTTTTACAATATTTGACATTAAACACGTTGTTTGAATTTGAATGATTTATATGCAATTATGTTTCTCCACATTTATGTGCGCAAATGATTGTGTGAATCTGGTGGCATATTTTATGCATTCGAGAGAAGGAAAATAGGCTCGACAAAGTATAAATCATCGTAGGGTCCGATAGGGGATAGAAATATACCACTATGCCTTACGTGAATTTTTAAGTGTTCACCAAAATCCATGCATTCTTGTATATTTGCATTCGTCATAGAGATATAGTCGGGTCGTATATGGGAGTATGTTCAACATTACTCGAGAGAGATTGTTGGATAGAATATGAACATTGATTTTTAAAACTTCAATCGTGTTATCAATTTGTAAAATTGGGATTGAAAGAGGTCATTGCATGGAGATTCATGATCCTAGTACGCTTTTCATTCACATGATTTTATAACTCATTTTCTTGCATAATTTTGCATTTTAGTTTAATTAGTTTATTTACAATTATTTTAATAAATTAGTTTAGTCATAATTTTCATTACAACATAAACGTGATATTTTCTTGATTCAATTAAGGTCAATGTAGAAAAATTGAACTAAATCAATCCCTATGGGAACGGTATTTGCAACTTCAAATTCCACTTTATTACTTATTATGAACCGTATACTTGCGGTAATTTTTATTCGAAATATACTTTCGTACATCTTGTATCAAATAATGCCTGGCTGATGCCACAATTAAACATGAAATTGGCCATGCAATTCTCAGCTTCAGCTCATCATCTGCAATCGCTTCTGACTCACTCGTAATTAGCAATTCTCAACATGAAATTTGCATAAATTTTTGTGTTTTTCGAAGCAAGATTTGGCTCCTATCATCACGCAGCTGTGTAGTTGGCTACCAAAGTAACCCTTTATTTTTAACTTAAAAGTAAATTATCCAGATTGAAACAAAAAGTTAACTAGAGCAACTATACCTTTTTTTTTTTTCAAAAAAAAAAAACATAGCCAAATATGTTCTATTCCTAGCAGAAATAATTGGCGATAATTGTGCCGATAGAACCTTTGTTGAATGTCGCATTCTAGCTCGAGAAAGTGTGAGGGGAGCTTCACTAGTTAGGACCAGTAAATTTCCAGCCACTTTTCCTCCACTGAAGCTTCAATACTCGGTTATTGGCTTTTTAATCCTGAAAGAGCTGGTAGAAATGGAATATTTTATTGGCGGCTTTGCATTGTTGTGCAAAATCCTGCTCTATGCAACTCGTAAGACTAGCAGTGCATCTTGGACTATGTTCAAATGGAGAAAAGAAATCATACATTAAAAAGAAGGCAAATTGAAATGCAAGGTAAGAGAAATGGCATATAATTTGCCCAACATCATTTCTTTTATCGGTGTTGAGTATTGGTTTAGTCACTAACCAACTTTTATTTGTCCGCTGCTTTCTAACCCTGCAATGTTATGTCTAATATACTTTTAGCAAAATACTAACTTCTGTTGCAATTGTTATTAACTCAGCTATAGTTGTTTGCATCAAATTTCTTTGGTAAAAATGTAAAATTAATCTCAAAGGCTGGTACTTGGTAATTCTGTTCTCGTTAAAAATTGATATCTCATTCAGTTGGGAAATTTACAAGATACGCACTACATTTAAAGAGTATAATTACACAATTACGTACTGCATAGTTGTGTTTCAAAATCGTTAACCTCCCAATATTCTGGCCGTGCACTCACCGGATGTTTTATTCTAGATTTTTTCCCACTTTGACAGAAACTTTTCCATGTAGAATTGCAGATTCACTGAAAAATAGATATATTGGGCAAACAACGATTGGTAGTGCTGTCGTGTTTGATCTTTTCTTGGGAAATGGAAGCTTGATAATTTTGCTTTCAATTCATTAATAGTTAAGTATGTGATGCATTCAAGAAAAATTAGATGCTGTATAGGCATTATGGAGACATTTCTCTTATGGTATTTGAACATGCATTTCAGAAAACGAGATATGTTGAACTGTGATCTGGTTGATAGCTCATAGCGTGACCAAGTTTTGCCATCATTTGTTTAAAAAAAATTCGTGCATATATCAATTTCTGAATTATAAATAAATAAATTCGACTTACAGGTAAAGAGGGTTATTACTTTTTAAAAAGTGTCGAGTATTGTAACTGCCTATACTTGATAACATTTTATTAGTTATATTGGTGCGTATGGTGATACCTAATCATTAATGAACCCTGCACCTAATACTAATTAATTAGATGGTTTAACAAAGGGCAATTGCAAGCTTTATTCTCTTTTATCTCCAATGACTCGAAATTGAGTATAACATTGCAAAAAAGAAATAGTTGCACAATCGTTTATATAACATTTTCTTGATTTTTATGGTTTTAAAATTACAAATTCCCTCTCACTTCTTTCCAACCTAGTTGAAACTTAACATGAGTCTACGGTTAAAATTGATGGCACTTAGTGATGGGCATTTTTTCCTAGAATTGGTGGAATTGAAACGGAATCGGATAGAACTGGTCAGTTCTGTTCCGGTTCCTTTATTAAATGGAACGATTTTGAGACCATGCAGCAAGAATCTGTTGATTTCAGTCCGGTTGTGGTACTGCATTAAGAACCAATAGTGAATTCGATTATCCATATTTTCTCTTTTTGTTGGTATATTGTTCAAATATGTAGAAGATATTTAAACATTAGATTCTAAAATTATTTCACATCGAATTTTCACTTTTCGTACACTTCTTTTACAGTAAAATTTAATGGGTAATCAACATTTAAGTCTACATAATTTTATAAAACTTTACAAAAATTCATAGATTCAATGTAACTCCAATAGGAAAAAGTGTATTTCTAGTTCAAAGAAGTCAAATTTCTCTTTGTTTTCAAAGTGGTGAATCATCAAAATCAAGATTTTCTCATTGAAGATAATCTAATTATAAATACTACATACATTTTTTAAAAATATATTGTTGTATGAATTTTTTTAAGAATTAATTTATAATCCATATTTTACCCTTTATGTCGTGTTTGATAATTTATCTTTTTATGCCCTAGTTAATTAATCTAAAGTTTGGGGACTAAATTGCAAAGTTCTAATAGTTGATTTGGACCTAATGTCGATGATTGAAGGAAGGTTGGAAGCAATGAGATGGAATTGGAAGATAGAGGACTAAGAAGATATAAAAAATGGGATAAAATGAAAGAGGAACGAATTTGAGGGACCAAAATGCAACAAAATGAAGATTTTATAAAGGCGCGCACGCACATGCATTTTGTTGCGCGCGGGGGACCGTGGTGTGCATTTACCAAGAGCAAATTCAATGGCTGGCGTTCGTGTAGTGGAACTTCTGGGCATGAACGACCCAGCTCTTTTGATTCAAACACTTGCAGAAATCAAATTTAACGTACTATTTAATCTAGAAAGGACGGTCAGAACGAGACACCACATAGAAAACCATATTTTTCACCACAATGAGGCTAACATGGGATTCAAAGGCAACTAATACAAGATATTGAAGATTCAAAGTTCGAGTTGAAGATTAACGAAGAAAATTTTGATTTTTCACTTTCTAATCATTGTTTTCAATTTCGGGTGATATTATTTCAAATCTTTTTGACATAATAACATGCTAGGCTTTTTTTCATGTGTTGGATGTAGATGAAACCTTTTATTATTTATTTTTAATTCAAGACAATTAGTTAGTTAAATTCTCGTATTTCTTGATAAATCTTGCATGCTTAATTTTATTATTTGATTGCCTGATTACCAATTAAATATATAGTTACTTTTTGTAATGCTGAGAGGCTCACAATAGTTCTAAAACACTGCCCGATTAACATACGTATAATAGATATTAGGAATAATATTTATCACGTGTGCAATTTTTGAGAAAATCGTGACATTGAATGTGTTTCATTCATTCGAATTCGGGCTATGAATTGATTCGGGTCGTGATTAGAATAAATTTAATTTTTTCTTGAAAAAGAGAATTAATTACAATAAATTTATCGATTGTCAAGATTGCTTGAATAAAATTAGCTACATAATTGAGAATTAAAATAGATAATAATAATAAGTGGACTCGTAGTTCAATACATTCATTCCATATATATACAAAATCAAATTTTACAAACTTTCATAGATTAATTTAGAATAGTTACAAATTCACATTTATTTTCTTTTCACACTTTGAATCTTGAAACTAGTACACTTTGATTGAATTTTATTCTTTTGGAACGATAAACGTTATTTATCACGTATTACTTGTCAACGATCCCGTACGCTTGCGGGTTCCGTACGAACAAATTTTTAGTGTTGCTTTCGAGGAATAATTTATTTAATTTGAGTTTATTAGTTATTTTTAGATTTGAACTTTTTACTTGTTTTAGGTTATTTAGTGAACGAACTAAGTCTCTTGTTATGTTCTTTTCAAGAAATCATAGTTTATGCAAGATTCTGACGAGGTTGAGCTTCTTTCGATAGATCCCGAAATCAAAATAACTTTCAGACAACGAAGAAAATAACAGAGGGAAGCAAATGAAATGGCTGAAAACCAAAATCCGAATCAGGTTCAGAATCCATTACCACTACCTCAATCGGTTCAGAATCCATTACCGAGGGGAGTAGAAAATGATGGAGAACTTTAGTGAAAGATTATGTAAATCCTATTCCTGCTCCTATGCAACCGCCTATCACATATCCACCATTTGGACATATTAACTTCCACATTAGACCTGATATCATCAATTTATTTCAAAATCATCATGGCATCAGGTTCTCTAGGAGATCAACCAAAAATCCTCATGAACATATTCAAACTTTCTTAATGTTCTACGATATGATTAGTCACAAGGCATGTCTGTTGATATTTTTCGACTGCACCTATTCCCTCACACTTTAAAGAAAGGTGTACGAAAATGACTAAATTCACTAATTCCTGGGAGCATAGTTTCATGGAATGACATGGTGCAGAAATTCACTTTAAAATTCTTCCCACCTTCTCGAATTCATCAAATCAGAAATGAAGTCCATACTTTCAAACAAAGAGAACTCAAGAGCTATCCAAATGCTTATGAAAGATTCAAAGACTACTTCAGAAAGTGCCACAATCTGAACATTCCTAAATACTCTAAGATTTTCATATTCTATTCAGGTCTGAGACCTAAATTTCGCAACATAGTCGATACTTCAGTAGGAGGGTCAATATTGGATATTCCATTGAACAATGCCTTGGATCTATTTGAGAGAATTGCAAAGAACCAATCCATGTGGCCAATAGATACAAAAGTGTCGAGGAAAACAACAGGAATACACAACATTGACATAGCTACATCATTAGCAGCCCAAATGGAAGCATTGACAATGAAGTTAGACAGCTTTTGTCAGAATGTGAACATGGTACACTGGCTGTTTACATACATTAAGTTTATCTCATATTTCATGGTCTCACAATCTCTTTGAGTCAACACTTGATTTTGTTTCTGCATAGTTAGTAGGTTCATCATCTTCGATTAGTAATACCTGATTAGTATTCGTGAATTATTATCTTCTATGAGGTTGAATGATCCTACTAGACTTATGCTGAGTTGGAGTGTTCTCAGGATTCTTTATACCCTGATCAAGAGTTTATCCCTCAACAGTTGTAGGATCAAACTCATATTTATCTAATTGACAAACTGTATGTATGGACTCTTTTGAACTTCTTCAAGTTCTAATTTGTTCACACTTCCCGTCTCAACATTTTAATAAGTGTTAGTTGAGATGTCAATAAATACTTTAATAACATTGCATACTAAACACCTCTAATTAATTCAATTGAGAACAAAGTACTTTCCATTTTTGTTTAAGGAATGTTATTATGTATCATGCCAATATCAAATTATCCATATTATAGTTGATTTATGATCAGTTTTTCATCTAATTATTTGATAGTGCAATATATGTACAAATAATCTACCACATTGCACTGAGATGAAAAGTAAAGAATGCTGAGAAGAAATGCGTAATTTTAACCCTTATCTCAAATGGGTGATATTTAGCCCCTGTTTGTCTACTATTTTTTCAAAATATTATTTGGTACAGTAAGATTCTCCACTACACATTCACCAAATAAAATATTTTACACACAAACTAATAAAATTACTTTAAATTTCAACCACACATTCTCCAAAAAATAATATTCATTACTCTATTTTTCTTCTCAAAATGATAGACAAACACACCCTTTATAACATAATTTGCTGATTGACATATTGATTGGACAATTCTCTCAGCATTAGAGGGAGAAATTAAAAAATTGGAAATAATGTACAAATGCATAATCATTTAAATCCTTGTAAGAGATCGTTCAAACCAGAAGTTCGAAAGATAATTCATTTAGATATATTTACTGATAAAAGAAATCAATAATATTTCACACATCAACTTTAAATGCTCTAACTCGAATTAACGTTGTAGAGGACACCTAAATGTGTATATTAATGCGAAATAAAAATAGAAAAAGTAAAATTGTAATATGAAATGTACAACTTTTTACATAATAAATTTCGCAAAGACTTGTGTAAATAGATAAATCACCATGTGGTGGATGTAATCACAGGTCTCTATTTTATTAGTCTGACAATGCATGAAATTTGATATACATATAATGAATTTGATTATAGCCAGCTCATCGACATAACTATTATTGTTGCCTCGAAAGATTTAATATGCCTGAAGCATATAATTCAAACAGTGAATACGCGTTGTAATCTTTTTTTCTTGACCAAGGTTTTGTTCCATTAGACTTTCTTGACAATGTTTTTAACGAGACAACTTTTGTAACATACCGAAAAGAATAATGCATTTTTTTTCTTCTATTAGGATTTTTCTCATAGAATTTTTCTTAATAAAGTTTTAACGAGACATATTCTTTATGTAATAAATGTCCATAACATAAAAGACGTTTACCCTTAAAATAATACTCTTATATGTATAAGACACAAAGAGATCAACAAGAGCTATGTTCTAAATCGTCGTGTTACTACAGTTATCAAATGTTGATAAATATCTTATATGAATACAGTGTTATTTGAAGATTATACAAGACAACATGAGACATACTTGAAGATATTGGTGTACAAGACAACGATGAATTAATACAAGAATTGAAATCAGGGGAGTAATTGTACTCTTTTTCCTTCGATCATATTATGTCCCACTGAATTTTCTTGACAAGGTTTTATCGAGGCACATTTTAACTCCAAATTATTTGTACTATTTTTTTATTTATTGGCTTTTTGTCCCATCGAGTTTTTGTCCAACAAAGTTGGGTTGTAAATGATAAATTTATTAGTGAATGACAATTGTACTTTTACAAACTCTAGAAATTATTATTAATGTATTCGTAATTCTTCCTTATAAATATTGGGCTATGGTTCCTAATAAAACATAGACGGATCTATTGACTTCTCTTTATTTTCCTCTCTTTTCTCTCTAATATATAGAAAATCTCATGTTCTAATTTGGAATCTCATTTTATATCTTGGGGTTATCGAGAACTTTTAATTGTTTGGCTGACATAAAATTATTTTTGCTTTTTACTCATTTAATACAACCGTTTATAACGGCTATGCAACTGATTATGGGGTTTTAGTGTACTTTTAAAAGCACTCCCCCGCGCATCACCTCTTTCTCCATCCTTTTAACCTCCTCCAAGAACTTCCTTCCAAGAAACCAAGAAAGTTACGATGTCCCTCAAGTTGAAGTTAATGGCCATCGTCAATTTGAGAATCGCAAGATATGAATTCACATCGAGGTTTGGCACACGCGGTCGGAATCGGTTTCCGGCAACTCGAGTCTCCTTGCCATTTCGGAAGAAGCAGGTTCCTCCGTTGAAGTTGAAGCACAAGAAGCCTCTCACTCCCATGATTGGGAGGAGGAATATTAGCGACAAATGAGAGTGGAGCTATGGACAGCCATTGCCGATTCGGGTTTTGCGGCAAGGTTGACTGCAACATTTGATTTCAGTACTCCGTTCAAGATTTAATTCTTTACCACGTTTTGATACGGTTGTTTTTACACTATCCTTAATAGAATGGGGAGTGGAAAGAGAAGCATGCATGTTTGATTACTGTTACTTTCCTTTGCCATATACGAGTTTTTTTTTTGAAAGTTTTTCCTACCCAGCATGAGTAGAAAGAAGTTGACGGTAATTCTGTTCGTCAACGGATTTTCTTTAAGCTTATATCAAACGATAAATTCAAATATGAAAAGTTTACATGTTCAGACTTTTTTCTCTTCTGCGCACCAACTCATTTTATGTCGCCTGAATATGCTTAAAAAATTTATTCATCAATCTGAATGTTGATGCCCGCGATTTAACTATTTCGGCTCTATCAACGCTTGGATTACTTGACAATAACTAGCAAACAAAGATGTCATGGTCATGTATTAATATTTTCACATTAAAATTGGTAGTCGAATCTCGGACTATTTTAAAATTTTAAGCGTCACATAAATTTTTATTTTTGTTCGAATCTTTGAAAGTAAAATGTTATCTATTTTCTTGACATATTATGTGTGGAACTAAACTAACATGCATATTATACTAACTCCCCAGCATTGTCCATAAGTACACATTAAAGGAAGTGATCAAATTTAACTCTGAAAAAATTTATTTATAACAATTCATGAAAAAAATAAAAATATTTATATAATCATAAGGAACTCAAAAGTTCCCCTAGACATTATTTTGACTAAATAACAATTAATTGATAAAATAAAAGAAAGATCAACTCCTATATGACAGATAGAAATCAAACATCTATCATTAACCCTTAAATAACGTGCAATGAACGTTTGGTAGGGATGGCAAAAAAAACTCGTTGGCTCGAAAAAAGCCAGAGCCCCAATTTGGGGAGTCGGCCCGAGCCTAATTTTTTGGCTCGGCTTGGGCCCAAAAAGCTCGAGCTTGAGTTTTTTTTTCCGGCTCAGATCGTTTATATAGCTAACGTTTGGTCGTATTGTCGAAGATATTATTACAGTACGGCTAGAAGGAGAGATTAAAAGTATCTTTACCGTAAACCGATTTTCGATCAAAAATGAAAAAGAAATATACGATAGAATTGACTACGATTTATACCAAATAGAAATGCTTACAATTTATTGATAATACTCCTTATGAAACTACAACACAGGTGCTCTTTTACCTTTCATAAAGTCAATTTTCATATTTATTTATACTAAGAATTAATGTATGTAGTGTGAACCAAAGGGCAAATGGGATGTTAGTCAGCACGAGTCCATTTACATGTCAACCCCACAGGGAACCTAGTTTTGGTACATACCATACAAATCTCTTTCAATATCAAATTCATACTTATTATGTACGTCTGGTCTGTAAACAGGAGGGCGAGGACAGGAAGGCTCGCCGTGTAATTTTATATTAACTCATACAAATCTCTTTCCATTCCTTGCAACTAAGCTTACCGACTAGCTAGAAAATAAACTGCGTTAATCCATCTTTATTATGTACTTAATTTTTTCTTCGATCAAAATTAGGGAGTTAATAAAATTACATTATTAAGCATTGACTCAATAGCTAGTGCTTGCAGGGATTCTTTAGTTACTTCCCCGCCTAAATGTCGAATTTAGTGATGGAACCCTTTTGTTGGTAAAACCGATAGTGAAACCCTCATTGCTAATTTACCGACGAATTCTTTGGCTATCGATAAATTAGTGACAAAAAAAAAAAA
>CAIGRB010115411.1:18488-32818 GCA_903798255.1 Fraxinus quadrangulata
GATCAAAATTAGGGAGTTAATAAAATTACATTATTAAGCATTGACTCAATAGCTAGTGCTTGCAGGGATTCTTTAGTTACTTCCCCGCCTAAATGTCGAATTTAGTGATGGAACCCTTTTGTTGGTAAAACCGATAGTGAAACCCTCATTGCTAATTTACCGACGAATTCTTTGGCTATCGATAAATTAGTGACAAAAAAAAAAAAATAATAATCATTTGTGTTTACCGACGATTATTTTGTAGCTAATTAGCAACAATTTTTTCGTCGCAAATTACCTGCGGGTTAATTGTGTCAATAATTAGCAGTGGACTTCCATTGTTATTTCCGTCACTAATTTGAATTAAAATTTTTAAAAAAGTTATGATTTTTATTTTGAATATTCTTTTCTTTGGAACTTAATACATTAAAGTTTAAAAACAAAAAAACAAAATGTAGTTGTTAATGGTAAGTTTATTGGTGAATGTCAATTGTACTCCGACAGCCCTAGAAATTATTACCATATGTATCCTTATTCATTCCCTATAAAAATAGGGCTTTGGTTCTTTAAATTTCTTATGATGAATGAAAATTCAACCACGCTATCTACATTTTTTGTTGGAGATGCACCAGAGTTGGAGAAGAAACACACCAAAAATTGCAGCAACAAGATCAATAAATACGAACAAAACCAAGATCAAACTTGATAAAATGAACACCGAAAGTCCGAACGCGTGATCGCTACCCTCAAACTAAATTTGCCCTCTCTCCGGATAGATTGAGATGCTTAAGGGTTTTCGGTAAACGGTTTGTAGGAGCAATCAAGCCTTGTTGCAAAATTACACCAAAGTATAAGATGTAATTCCACCCAAATTTTGAGAACACAAGAGGAAAATGAATATGGAGAAGAAAAGAATGAATTTCTATTGATTTGGAATGATATATGATTTAATAATGTTTTCATCCTTATTGCATTAAACATGGATCCCCTATATATAAGCATTGATCAGAAGCACAAAATAGTTCCAAAATTTGAGTGAAAAGCCACCAAATTCAAAAAATAAACGGTCAAAAAAGGGCCTCCAACGGTCCAAAAAGTTCCTCTATGCGGTCACATAGAGGAGCTCGTAACAATGACATTATGTCTTTGTTGGGAAAAAAAAAACAATAATCAACTTTTATTGCTGCCACTAACTAACAAGGTTTTTTCCAACTCATGTTCTCTCTGAATATGCAATAATATGTTCCCTCGACTCCTCAATAATGCAATAAAAGAAAGGATCATACTTGGTCAAACACTTACAATCTTCAAGAAGTTTTTTTTAAAGTTTACAATTTCTATGCTATAAAAACACTATAAATATAAAACTCATGCAACGCTCGTGAAGACGACTAGTGTTATACATAAATTTCTAACATATATTGGAATGGTTTTAAAGCTCAACTAATCACTATAAAAAAACATTAAATACAAAACTCGTGCAACGCAAGTGACAACAACTAGTATTATACATATATATCTAACATATATTGGAACGGTTTTAAAGCTCAACTAATCATGAGCAGGGAAGGAGCTAGGTGGTTGAGATTAAAAAGAAATATGGCAGCTTTTGTGTTACTTTTTTATTGTGCAAATAGCGTGCAGTTTTTCTTATTGTTCATTTTTCTGCTCGTATAGGTTGATGAGACATATTATACGGGCATTTTCCTTGTAGTCATTTTTGGGTTATGTTTCGTTATCTTTATTGTGAGCTTGCTCCCTCTTGGGCAGACTTCCGATATTTGATTTTTTACTACATAAATTAAAATATTCAGTGTAATCAACATGAAAATATGACTACATTGCTTGATTCATGAATGTGTTTCTCAAAATTATCCATATTTGATGACACTTGCAGTTGCCGAAGCGCTTCTTTGGAGGAATAAAAAGCAAACACGAACAGTACTGTTGATGATCTTTGCTGCATTTTTCTTCAATTTTATTGCATCTGGATATACAATTATAACAGCGGTTTCCATGCTCCTGCTGGTGGGATCAATTTTCCTTTTCATCCATGCCAAGTTACCAGAGAAAATGTATGTATGCCAACTTTTTCTCTTTCTGATTACGCAATTATTTTTGAGCTTTTGTATGGTTTACCATGGAATTAGATAACCACAAGGACATATACATTTCAGCTATGGTGTTAAACAAAGGGATAAATTCCATGGCTCCTCATTTTGGTGACCTATACTGGTTTGTTGAGTAAAAGAGACTAAAGAGTACTTAAGTAGAATGCAAATCCATGTGATTTTTCTTAGTCTACAACGTGCACTACAATATTTTTATTTGTTTTTAGGCTGCAAGTTGCTTATCTGAATGAGAATATTTGCATAGTCACTTTAATAGGACATCTACATAATAGGAAGTAACAGGAATTCTCATAATGGCTGTGTTTGTGCAGATTGGGATATAAAAAAATCGAAAAAATTCAGGAGTCAAAATTTCACATTTCAGAAGATAAGGCTCACCAAGTTGCTCTATCAGTAGCGTCAGGGTGGAACTTTGCAATAATTTGTTTTAAATCACTTATCAAAGGAAGTGACTGGATACTGCATTTTTTCCTACGTTTTTTATTTTTTATTTTTGGTTAAAAAAATGTGCAAGGAAGTTCTTTTAAAAGCTTGCAATGAGCTTATGTAGAATTTTGGATTGGTATTGGATAGAGAGGTGCACATACAGTAATTGAGCATATGGTATCTTCTACACTAGGAAAATCATCTGTTCCTATCAAGTTGTTGAATGAAACATCAATACCTTTGATATTTCACTCAAAATATACACTAGATTTCTGCACTTGGTCAACCATTGAGTTTGTTTAATGTCTTTCATTGATTTAATCAAATGTATGGATTCCTGTGAACTCTAATATTCAAAATTCTAAATGGGAGCTCATCATGGGTTTGGAAAAGAAGAATACAAATTTCAAACTTCAACACCCTTCATCAACAATCGCCGCCT
Source organism: Fraxinus quadrangulata (assembly GCA_903798255.1). NCBI lineage: Eukaryota > Viridiplantae > Streptophyta > Magnoliopsida > Lamiales > Oleaceae > Fraxinus > Fraxinus quadrangulata. The sequence continues at coordinate 21,468 of CAIGRB010115411.1, forward strand.
TTGTAGATATCAATATCTTCGTTTAATTCGAAATCTTCCACAATCGTCACCCTTAGAAGAATGAGAAGATATGATTTTCGATGTCAAGGAGAAAACGAGTTTTGGGAATTTTAAGAAGAAGACAGTTTTTGGGAATTTGACGGAGAAGAAGGTTTTTAATTTTTTATTTGGGGGAAGAATATGAATTTTGACATGAATGAAAGACCCAATTCATTCTTCAATTTGGTTTTATAAGAAAGGTTACAATGGTCTTTTCACACTTTTAAATAATTAAATTAAATTTTATTTTATTTTAGAGAATTTGTTCAAAGTCCTTTTGCACAAATGGAGATTGAGGGGGTGGCTATGAGAACTAGTTCCTTAAAAATATATGGACAAGTAATTAAATCAAAGTCAAGTCATGAAATAAATTCCTATTTAATGAAGTAGGTAAAATTTAAAAAAAAAAAAAAATTCCTAATTGGACTGTTAGGTCAGGGATTGAATATTACACGGTCAGCCCTCTTCCTCTCCATATCGGGGTGATGGACCAGTCCGAATATCTTCACCAGGATATGCAAAAAAAACATTGTTCCACTCTGATGTTGAATTATCCTGCAAAATATTTATGTTATTTTTCATAATATTTAATATTTCATTCGCAAGCTTTAAACCATTTGAGACCTAAAACTAATTGCTTAACGTTGATGGAATCAAAAGGTCGTAAAAAATGAGAATTGTGTATGTATAATAAAAATGAAAGAATTTTCACCTTCATTGATCGTATTATATCCTCGAGAGCATAAACCTATTAAAACAAAAGAGTATTAGCCTACTCGATCCTAAGCTCAATAACTTTAAAAATATGCCCACAATGCCTTGATTTGAATTAAACAAACTCATTCAAATATATAAAGAAAAGGAAGGACCTTTATATGTTCATCGTGACTTGTAGCTCTTGCTTTTACAAGGGACTTTTCCAAATCCTCCTACACAAAGAGAATATAGATCATTTGTTGAATTAATTAACAAAAATAGAATTTTTAAATTTGTTTTCCACACCTTTTTGAAGAAAACTGGGCGTCTTTGATTCAGGCACCCTTCGTTTGTGAGACGCAAATAATGATCGCATAAACTCAAATTTCTCGACTGCAACCCATAAAGCAATGTCAATATTTATTCCTCAAATATAAATGGAGTTTATGAATTAGTAACACGAACCTCGAACACTGGAATACCAGAAAATGTTTCATCTCGATAACCATTTTTCATTTTAACCTATAGAAAAGTAGCATCAAATATATTTCTTTAGTTATATAGATGATAAACAGGCATAATCCCCTTCCCTTAAAAACAGATCATTTTGTCAACGTTACGACCCTTGAATTCAGTGATTGATTCACAGTTAAAATTCTTACTTTTAGGGTGTTTGATTGACAGTTTTTTTCATAGGAAATAATTTCCAACTTTTGGCTATGTGACCATATTTTCCTCAAAAATTTAAAAAATATTTTCTTCTGAGAGGAGTGGTTTTTATTTTCCAGGTAATTCATTCCGTCTTTTTCTTTCTAATTTATTACCTCTCTCATAGACCCACTAATAAAAAATAAACAAGTATAATATTTTCTAAGTTGAAAATTAAATCAATCAAACACATTTAATTAATAATTTCTAGATAAATAAGTTCTAGACAATCGCTTAAAATTTATTTATTTTTCCATCCAAATTTCATGCTCACAATCAAACTACAAGAGGTTATGGATTATCACATATACAATTATTGGAACAATCCTCCTACATGTACATCTTGGTTGAAAGTTTTATTTACAATCGATGATGTAGCAGAAGTTTGGCTATTGATTTGAATAATCAATGGCCAAACTTTTATACTTCATCAATTGTCAAATTAGTTGTACAAATATTACTCAAATCAATGATCAAACTTTTTATACATCATCGATTGTCAAACTGGTTGAATGTACAACCAGTTTAATCCTTATTGGAAAAGTTTAGACCATCTTATTATTTATTTATTCTGTAATAAAATGTGTATAAATTGATTTTAATTATATAGCACTACGCAACAACCGAAGAGCCATAACAAAATTAATAGTAGCCATAACTTATTAATGTTGCTCAAAATTATCACCTGTAAAGCGTTTTTCACTTCACATGCCTCTGGTATTAACATGACTGGTCCGTCTTCTATATGATAATCCATAACCTACACAATACATATAAAAACAGATGTTAAAAAAAATTATATATACATAAAAAAAGTTGTTTCTTGAAGAATAATTAGAAGCTTAACATCGTCAAGTGCTTCAGAAACTATGAAGTTTTCCCTTGAAGGGGTTGAAGACCTCCTCATATATTCCGCAAAACCCATAGCATCTGCTTTACTAAAGAAATACCCTAGAATTGATTTTCTTTGATCTATGGGTAAAATCTTAACATGTTCTTCACAAGAAACTTTGACACCATAAACAGGCGTCATACTCAATTGGTCTCCAATGTCCTTATTGGACATGGCAAGATTCTTGAAGAGGTTCTGGGGTTGCTGGAGGAAGCTGGAGATGTGGGATTGCAGAGTGTGGAAGGCTTCATGAAGGCGGTGGTGCGGCGGCCATGATGGTGAAGGTGGCTGCACCAACAACTGTTTTGGTTTCCACCGATTTACATTTTCTGCTGAAGGGTTGGGTGTTGTCGTTTATACGACTAACTCAATCGAAAGAACAAATAAACAAAAAAAAAATGGAAAGAAGAAGATGAAGATGAAGATGAGGATGAAGCGAGGTATGCCAAAGCAAATCTCCTTAAGACAGATTTCGCCCCCCAAATTAAGTGCAAACGGGATTATGAACGTCTGTCTCCCAAGATACAACGCTCCTTCCAAAGTAGATACTGCACAATACCAACCTTGTCGGTCGAACCAAAAATTGATCTTACTCGAACGGAATAACGACGAATTTATTTGAAGGATATATGAGAACAGAATTTGGAGAGAGAGGAATTTTAGAAATCAATAATATTTTGTAATTGATTTGGTGTACCCAAAACGAATTTGGAGTTCTCTATTTATAGAGATTGAAGTGTCTCTTTGAATGGGTGTGTGACATTTCATGAACAGGTGCACCACTTGGTCTGATACATTTTAGCCATTGGATCGCACCATTTCATGATCGACGGTCCAGATTAAACCATCATACCTATTAACTTTATTCTGAATAGTCACCAGCCATGCAGACGCCATGCGTACGTCCAGCTGAACCAGCCGCCATGCAGGACGAAGTGACGTAACCTTTGACGTGTGTGCCACCTAGGATGCCAACTCATTGAGCCTCTCATTGCCATGTCATCGAACCATGAGTCCATTTTCGAAAACTTTAAGGCTCCTCAACTCCTCGCGACGATGCGTACGTGCTAAGTGCAAAGTGCGCCTCTAAAGCGCCCAATGCGAACTTTGCGACGTGCGCGGGTCGGGACCGGGACCGGGACCGTGACCGTGACCGTGGTCGGGTCCGGGTCCGGGCGTGGCGCGGCGCGAGTGGTGCGAAGCACCACTCTTGTAGTGGCTAGTTTGCTAGCCTTTGGCTAGCCAAAGTTAGCTAAGGTGTATATCACTAATTAAATTATAACTTATTCACACATCCCACTATATAAACAAGTCTATTTTCTTGTAAACTTTCGATGTGGGATTCCTTACCATATATAAGACACTTAAAATGGGCTTACCAACTTATGGGCCTATATTGGAGACTTTTCCAATTCACCCAAATTAATTGCAATGGCCCACATCATTAAATATCAAATTCTTATTTAATGATTTAACCTAATCCAATAATCAATTAATTCCAACATTGGGAACTTCTTTCCCGGGTAGTCGAGGACGAGTAATGTTAAATTTCAACATTGCTTAAAGATGCAAATAATAATCAATGAGCCCCTAAAATAACATAAGGTTTTATTCTAAAAGATATCAGTTCACGATTTTATATTAGCACGAATAGTTTGTATTAAAGTATACTACTTTAAGAACTTAGTATACTACTTCTTTAAAAGTTTGTATTAAACTATACTATTTCTTTAAGTACTTAGAGTTCGTATTGAAGTTCCTTAAGTTAGAGGAGTGTTGCTAGGATTTACCACTTCCCTTTACAATAAATTATTGTAGTTCTTATCTTATAATTTTCGAGGCTGTAAGTTTTATTATTTGTGATTTTGTAGCTTGCTATTCTCCAAGATCTATGTAACGATGGAGAATTATTAGACAATTAATTTAAAATGTTGTATGTTGTTTGCATAACTAGATCTAGAAGATAAGAATTCGACTAAAAAAATTAAGGAAATAATTGTTACAATGAGCAAAGATTAAGAAATTTAACTGCAATTAAAATGTGGTGTATAAAATAAAAATTGTGATGGAAATATAAGCCAATTTATTAATTGAAATAGTCAGACTTGGTAATACTTTTGTAGTTAACAGGAGATATCCAATTCCAAAATTTATATAGTAGTTCACAATTTAGCGTAATTCGTTCTATTAGCCAAGAAACGTACAAATAAAACGAACTTTTTGAAAATGTTATTAACGTGAAATAGAGGGAAAGAAGTACTATTTACCTATACTAAATAATGTAAATCCACACCACGATTATCTTAAATTAAGAACGTACATGGGGAGCTTTAAGATCTATGTGGACGACAAGCTATTTTCCGAAGGCAGGTTCATACGAATTATAGAACTTTCAATACTCGAGTTATTGTGAGTTGCAAGTGACGCATAACACGCAATAATTATACCTTGTTTGATATACGTTTTATCAACTTTTTAATTAATTAAACTTTAATTTCAATTTCGTATTCATAGAACCCCACAACTTTATCTCATTTTCAATCATATATTTTATTAACTTTTATCAAAATCTATTAAATTTTTTATCAAAATCTGTTACACAAACATATCACGAACACTTATCTTCATAAATTGGGAAAGAGGAGAATATAAAGACAAGTTAGCTTTGTAATAATTTTGCAAACATTGTTTTCCAATAATACTGTTCAAACAACTTTACAAGGACTTGACTTGCAATTGTTCCTTTTTTCTTAATTTGACCGTTAAGTAATATTACTTTCAAATTAAATTATAAGTAACTTCTGTGAATCCAAACCCAAAAATAGAGTAAAAGGCACATTTAATATAAAGATAATATTATGAACGTCCTCTCACTATCTGATAATATTAGGAAGACACCCACATTTTAAAAATATTACAAACTACTACTATTTCTAGATTTTAGTATCACATACTCCCTACCACTTTTTGGCCATACATTATTTAGTTCCAGTTTGATGGCCATTCTTTTGTGTGTGTGTGTGTGAGAGAGAGAGAGAGAGAGAGAGAGAGAGAGAGAGGGTGTGTGTGTGTGTTTTGGATAGTATTTTAGGAGAATACGTAGTTAAAAAGTAAGGAAAAAGTTTGGGTTTACATGTAGAATTTTTTATTGTGTGAATGTGATTGAAAATGATCTTATAAAAAAAGAGTTTGAAAATAATGGGAATCAAACACGGGCTTGAAATGAGGCATATGTGCCTAAAATACGATTGTGAAGAAATAGATATTTTTACACGATTAGTCGCATTTTAATGTATTAAAAATAAAATATAAGAATACAAATTGATATCTTATATACACAACTAGTTCGACATAGTTTAAATATTATCGTATAAATTTACTTATTTTATTTTAAAGTATAGAAATGATTAAAACATCATATTAATGTAGCATTCTATTAGATTACACGTCATTATTTAATAAAAAAATTGAAGGTGTATACCGTTCGTTCTATTGAACTAACTAATGCTATTATTTAATTTGAAGCGTAAAATATACATATTTATATTTAATATCTTAGTTTAATTTATAAATTCATACTTATAAGTTTTATTGATAAATTTGTATTTGTTAATATTTTAATTATGTATAAAATAATATAGATATAACTAATTTAAAACTTCAAATCATTTATTACAAAATTATTCAACGAATTTTAGGTTTAAATTTTCACTTGCATGTATATTTAGAATTATAAGGTATTATTTATTATTAAAGGCAATATATTATATTGTAATTAATTGTAGACATTGAAATTCGTGATTCTAATATTAATTTTGAATAAAGCATATTAATTAACAACTTGAACAGTTACATGAGTATGCTATACTATTATCTCTTCTGAAGATCTTTAACATAAGAAATTGTGAGGCATACCATGACGATCTACCAAGATGACCTGCAATTCTAAGCGTCTACCATATTTGATTCATATTGAAATTTGTGGGTGATCTGAATTCTTTTGTTGAAATGTTTGAAGTATTGAAGAATTCCAATTGAAATGCACAGCATTAAAAATTCAAATTTGGAATGTTGTTAGAGTTCTATATCAAGTTGAAGTTCTATTTTGAATGTCCATTGAGAGTTGAAAATTGATATTGGATTTGAAAAAGAGTTCGAAACGAAGAAAAAGGCCCAAGGGCAGCGCGCCAAGGTCGCGGTGCCCGGGGTATGGCGCCTTGGCTCCATCTGTCTGTTCGGATTTTTTACGTTTTTTCTCTCCTATTTCATTTTGGATTCCGTTTGTTGGCATTCTACTTCATCCACAACTCTATCAAGAGAATTTGAATGTCTCCTACATGTTTTCTATAAATATTAGGTTTTTCTATACAATTTGATAAGTGTTAGAAAATAGATTACTAGAATTATAGAATTCATTGTATTTTTCTCTCTTCTCTATTATTCTAAACTCAATAAAATCTCTTAATTCCTCTTTCATATTTTTGTCTTCTTTTATTCTTTTACTTGATCTAATATTTCATTATTTGTCATGTAACTTCGACATCTCAATCATGCGATTGGTTTCATAAGAAGTGATATCACAACTATTCTGGTATCTTATTTATTTCACAACAAGTCTTTAATTTGATCATTATTTGTGGGTTAGAATACTTGAGTGACGCATATTGTTACCCAAAATCTTATCTCAGAGCCCGGCCCGGCCCGGCCTGTTCAACTTTTAATCCAAACTGTTGATATGAACACGTTGGATTAACGCTACGTGATAAAGCAAATAAAAAAACCCCCGGAAAAAAACCTTCTCTTCCTATTATATATACATACAAACATTACAAATATAAGCGTAAATCTCACGTCTCTGATCTCTCTCAATTCTTGATCCTACATTCGGTTTTCCACTTTCAAGAAGACAGCAGATACAAATGGTGAGACTCAGTTTTTTTTTTTTTTTTTTTTGGCGAATTGAGTTTATTGTATACTATGTAAATTTGGATTTGATTTGCGTTGTTGTGGTTTTTTAGGCGTTGCCAAATCACCAGACTGTGGATTACCCAAGTTTCAAGCCCGTACATGTTGGCGATGGTGTCACAGGTAACTTTATAGAATTTAGTATTTAAAATTATTGTTTTACTTCTGCCTTTACCGTGATGAATTTTCCATTGAGCATTGAAGTTGTTAAGATGGTTACTAAGAGGGTACTTCGTTACCTGGAATAAAAGTTTCAGTTTGGAAAGTTGGATTTTTCATATCTTGAATTCATGTTTTTTGTTTGATTGATTTTCAGGCGAAATAAGATTTTTTTTTCCCCGTTTTTACGGAGAAGAATTTAATTAGAACTATATATCTTGGTGAATAGAAGTAAAAATAAAGTATCCAATGTTTGCCAACTTTTCCATGCATAAGTGTCCTTAGCTTCTACAAATACCTTAATGTAATCGAAAACTGTTGTTGTTCCCCTCAATCCTCTCAGACGAAAAAACCTTGATGGAATCTAACAATGTTTATTTTTTAGGAAATCGGAAAAAATGGCCCCCGTCCTCCCCCGGTGTTGCAACCTTCTTATACGGCGGTTTGAATTTTCTGTCTCGTATTTTCTGTCCTCAGGCGATGGCGAAAGAAGACGATTCGAAACGTAAAGATTGGGATTCACATGGACTGCCGACGAATATTGTGGTTAGTCTCAACAAGCTTAGTGGATTCAAGAAGTATAAAGTCTCCAAAATCAACTTTTTGCATCCACGAACCAGGTCTTGTATTTCATGTTATACAAAAAACAAAATCTACTTGTAATATTATCTTGCAAAATTTTCATAAAAACCATCACAATCCTAATTTGAGCAATCACAAATTTTCCAACAGGTCCATTATCAATGCCGAAGATGCGTTCCACGATTTGCTCACGCTACAACCCTGCGGGATTTACACCAAAGCCCAACTCCAGAAAGAAGTCGAAAATTTAGCTTTATCTGGGTGCTTCAACGAAGTAGAGCTCGACATGAAAACGAACCCTGATGGAACAGTTGATATCAATTTCCCCATTAAAGAAATGTATTGGGGATCAAAGTATCGAATGAATTGCATCAGCGTGAATTCGCTTCCGGATCCTATCCAAATGGACGAAAATATGACACAGAATGAATCGATTGAATTCATGGTGGACCACAACAGACAGTATCGAAAAAGAGTGGAGGAAGCCAGGCCATGCATGTTGCCAATGGTTGTGCAGGGAGAAATTCAGGGAATGTTGAGACAATGTGGTAATGTAAATTCGAGGCTTTTAAGAAAGATTGCCAAGAGAATAGAGAAATGGTATCGCGAAAATGGGTACGAATTTTCTCGGGTCGTGAATTTTGGGTATTTGAATTCGAATAGTAAGGAACTTGTATGTGAAGTGATGGAAGGAGATATAAATAAGGTGGTGGTTCAGTTCCAGGATAAGCTTGGGAATATCTGTGAAGGTAATACGAAGCTTGGTGTTATTACCAGGATACTGCCCAAACAGGTAATTAGTCCGCCCCCTTCCCCGCCTCGATTGTGCCAAGCTCTATATATCTTGTATGAATTTGTTACAAGCTGGATTGTTTTTATCCTTTGGTCTAATGTTACTTGGTTTTATAGTTAAGGAAAGGACGCGTTTTCCAAATCGATGCGTTTTTAGAGGCTTTCAATAATCTCCAGTCTCTAAATCTTTTTTCTAAAATTGAACTCAATCCATTTATGGACGAGAGAAATGGAGCTATCACTGCTGAAATTAAGTTACAGGAAGCTCAATGCCAATCAGTTGAAGTCAGTACAGAATGGAATATCGTGCCTCAACGCAATGGTCGACCAGTGTTGGTATGTAACTGATAGGTATAAAGATGTAGGTGGTCACTAAACTTTTAGCGAAATTTCGTGTTGGTTTGACTAAATAGAAAAGCTGATGTGGTGCTCTAAGTATTTGTTAAATGGATTACCACGTAAGCTTTTCTGTCAATCAAGATAGAGTGAACTTGGAATAAAATGAAGTTTAAGTGATCAATGGGAAATTTTTGCTAAAAGTTAAGTGATGCTGACTCGTGTTTGTATATTTAACCATAAACAATATGAACAATTTCCTCTTAAAAGGAAATGTTGAATTCATACATACGTGGGATAATAGTACCATCTTTCTTGTGCTGTTGTTTCAGGCTTCATTACAACCTTCAGCAAATATCTCATTAGAGGCTCGAAATCTTAAAGGCCTGAATCGAAGCTTTATTGGTTCAATGACTCTTAGCAACCTATTTGATCCCGAGGTGAAGTTGAAAATAAAAATGATATCCTTGGTATATTGAACTTGACAGTATTGGACATTATTAGGATGCGACACGGAAGTATAAAAAGATGAAATTTTATTTATTGTCCTACATAGTACTGTCTAATATTACATATGTAACATGCTCATAATGTTCAAAGATTGAAGAACTAAGAATGGGATTGCAAGTAATTGCTAACTTATTTTATTACAGGATGATCTTGGTTTCAATTTCGAGTATGTACATCCATACCTAGATGGTTTACATAATCCTTGCAATCGCACCTTTCGAGCTTCATGTTTCAACAGTCGAAAATCTAGTCCTGTGTTTACTGGTGGCCCCGAAGTAGATGTGCCTCCATTATGGGCAGATCGTGCTGGAATTAAAGCCAATATTACTGAGGTAGATCATTTCTAGTGATGTAAATGCATTCAATTGAACACCTGGTTATGAGAGTCGATAATGTGTGTTCGTTCTTTATTATCTTATAGCTGATCAGAAGCGACCTTTTGTTTCTTTTAGACGTTGTCCATATTTAGACTAACCTAGCCTCCTCCATCCTTTAGGACCAACCGGTTGTCCAGTGTCAACTACGCCTTTTGGCCTAATTTTAGACCCTTACTCATCCTCAACAAACCTGAACTAGGGAAAAAGTCTCAATTTCTAAACTATTTATCCCACTTGTGTTTTTAACTAAGATAGTTTGTACAGGATTTTACCAAACAGAGCAAATTCACTTATGGACTTGTCATGGAAGAAATCATAACCCGTGATGAACATGGCCGGATTTCTAGAAATGGCCAGAAGAAGATGTTAAATGGAAATGTCTGTGCTAATGGACCTCCAACTACGCTAAGTGGCACTGGCACGGATCGCATGGCATTTTTACAAGCAAATCTAACACGAGATAATACGCGATCTCTAAATGGGTCATTAGTTGGTGAGAGGAATGTGTTCCAGGTGAGTTTCCAAGCTTTTGCTCGTCTTTCATTATTGTTGTCTCAAATAGGTAGATGTAATAAATAACTGAAATGGGGATGACAATTTTGATTCCACCATAGCGCTGCATTATCACTGAGGTATTGTTGTTCTACCTATGTTATTTGTCCCAAAGTTGGGGCCCTCAAACCGCGTCTCCATGTGTCACGACAAGTCTCCCACTTGCTTGGTGTCCCTTATGCTATGAGCTCTTTAGGCTTTGGAAAACCCCATTCGTGCCACCCTGCTAGGCGCTGGCATGGGTCTTCACCATTGACAACTCCTTTTGCATGCTCTGGATGCTTTTCCATAGTCAATCCAGTTGGCCTTTCACCCCCACATTGTGATCTCCATAGCTCACTTCAACTTTATTGAGGCCTTTTTTTTTTTTGGAGGGCTTAATTTGCTGTTCACTTTGCTGTTTTTGTTCATCGCTACAACTGTTGAAATCATTTAACTACTATAAATATTTGAGAAAAGTGAACTGAAACAGTTCTAAAATATTTTCTTATCCTGAATGCAGTTTGATCAAGGACTTGGCATTGGTAGCAAGTTCCCATTCTTCAATCGCCACAAGCTAACAATGACCAAAATTTTCCCCCTAAGGCAAGTCGAAGAAGGCAAAGGTAATCCTGCACCACCTGTTTTAGTCCTTCACGGCCTGTATGGTGGTTGTGTAGGAGATCTCCCGAACCACGAAGCTTTTACACTTGGTGGACCATATTCAGTAAGAGGTTACGGCATGGGAGAGCTAGGGGCAGCTA
>CAIGRB010115413.1:0-16113 GCA_903798255.1 Fraxinus quadrangulata
TTTTAAAATTAATAAAACATTTTAAATATATAATTATACATATGTATACACCTATAAAAAATTTTTTGATGCCCCTACAGTATATTCGTTCGCTCAACTCGCGCGTCCTCAAGAACGCCTCTACCATCATCTTTATCGTCGCCCTTTCCATCATCCTTAACGTCACCCTTACCATCGCCCCTACCAGTCACCCTTATCATGATCCTTTCCATCATCCTTATCGTCGCCCTTACCATCCCCCTTTACATCTCACTTGTTGTTGCACCCAAATGGTGCAATGGAGCCATCAGAGCAAACAAGTCGATTATCGTCGAGGGCGTTGCTCTCGAACCCCCAAAAGAGGCATTGCCCTCCGGGGGAGTTGTCCTCGCTGCCCCCTCGACCCTGCGACCTGACTTAGGTCGATTTCCATTTTGAAGCGACAAATTATTTGCATAACAACAATAAACAAATAAATAAATTATGAAAAAAATATATTATCTCCAAACTAATAATTTCTACTAAATTTGAAATTTGCTTGTCTGTTTCTTATTTTACCCCTAAATATTAATTTTACTCATTTACAAACTCAGGCCTTATTGTCTTTCCACATACGCAATATATCTTCTATGTATCAGTTTTGCACTTTTCATTTCTCACGCTCCTTCGATCCCAACCCTAGAAATCTATCTTCCTTTCTTCTTCGGCCTATGATAATTTTAGTGGTAATCTTTGGTTCTTTCCAATCTTGTAAATTTCTGGTGTCGTTGCGACGGTTCTTCGAAGAACACAAACCCTTGCAATCTATTTTCATTTGCTTCGTTTTGGAGGGGACATGATGAACTTTGATAATTCATTTGATTTCATCTACACAAGCATTTTAATTTGTTAATCTTACTTTGGGTGTTGTTTCCAGACAATTTTGGAATGCTAGTAAGTGCAAATTTGAATAGTTGGGTTATTGTTTGTTGGTTTGGGTTCCTTGCGATTCGATTTCTCTAATCTTGGAGTTCAATATTAGTTGTAGAGTTTAAAAAAAAAAAAAATCTTTTGTTGGATTTGATTAATTGCTAATTTATGTGTTTCAATTGATAGGCTATGTAGAGGTCATTTTTTTTCCTCTAATAGATTTTTTCAGTAGTTAATTTATGGGTTTAAATTGTTGGGCTGTGGGGTTTAATATTATTGTTAGATGTAATGTTGCTTATTAGAATTTTCCAATTTACTCTTCATGTTAAAATTAGAAGGTTTTCTTTGAGTAAAAATGAAGGTTTTTGGTCAATGGGGTTCTAAGTATTAATCAGAAACTATCTGGGGTATTTCCATTGTGTTAATCACGAGTATGTGTTCAAATGGGTCTCATCTTTTCTTTTGTATAATTGTAAGAGAAGCATATAATATTGCCCAATGGAACTAGAGGATCCGTGTGGTTGAATGAAATTAGTGTGGTTAATGGCTTAGTGTTTTCTTCAGTTGGACATGTGTAGTTACACGGCATGGAGTAACAAATTTGTATGCTTGTAGATGACATTTAATTATAAAGTTGTATTCTTGTTATCAAAAAGGTCAAAAATTATGCGCGTTCCTGAATTTCGTATGATTTTGTTCTTTTTATTGCGATTGTGTGACTAATGTTGTTGTGCTTCTGGATTTCATGAAATTCTTTGGGGTTGTAATGTGGTTGTGTACCGATTTTTTTTTTTTTTACTTTTTCACATAAATTTTTTTTTTTTACAATTTCAGAGTGATTTTTTATGGGTTTTAAGTGTATAGATGATGAAATTTTAGAATGGTCATTGAAGATATGTAATTTTATATATACTGAAAATAACTAGGTTTATTTATTTATTTATTCTCCTGTTTGATTTTCTGTCTTTGCTTCAATTTCCTGATTTCTCTTTTTCAAATCTCCAAATGTGTGTTCAAAATTTTTGTTGGGTTTTTTTGTTCAATTAGGCTTTCGTTCTTCTCAGTATATTATGTTTGGATCTAATTTTATGTTTAGGAAAGAAGAGTTTGGTAAATTTTCTAAATTATTTTAATTGTTTTGTTGTTATTTGATCCATTTGTATAACTTTATCCTCACCCGTGTTCGTTAATATTGTGTAAGGTCTGACTTAGCCATCGGTTGGGATATTTCTTCTCTCGATTGTCTACTGGAAGCAGGTATGACTATTCATGATTTGGTGTTTAATATTCTCTTGGTATAATTATATATTGCATTACAGTGTTATTTTACTGTTGTGGATATCTCTTCAATTTTATTGAATGTATCTTCGTTGTATTATTTTTATTGTTTGACTCGTACACTACGGTTACGGTAAGTATTGTGTGTGTATTTTTACATCCATTGTTATATAAGAGAAGTTTTATGTAATTTGTCTACTTATATTGAAAAAGATTATTTTTTAAAGATCATTTAGCATAACAAAGTTTACTACTTAATCGGTAATTTCTTCTTTTTGATCTTTGCGATCAATCTTTAATTGATTGTGTTGGTTATAAATTTAAGCATGTAATCTTTATTTGTTCTTTCATATGATTTACAATATTGAGATTTTTCCCCTAAATTTTAATATTCCTAAGTCGATATGTCGTTGGGATTTATAAAATCCGGTGCTTGATTGTGTTTATAAGTGAAGAAGAATTTTTTTATTCTTTTGCTTGTTCTATCTAAGCATGTTATCTTTATTTATTCTTTCACATGATTTACGATATTGAGATTTTTTCCCCCTAAATTTTAATGTTCATAAGTTAATAAGTCATTGGAATTTATAATCAGGTGATTTATTGAGTTTATAAGTAAAGAAGAATTTCTTTGTTCTTTTACTTGTTCTATGTAATCATTGTCATTGCATTATATAAAATAGAAGATATGAAATTTACTCATCATTTATATGTGAAATGGTTTCAAGCCTATCCAATTTAGCACTATATATCTACAATGTAAATGACGTCGTGTCATTGCTTTTGGAAATACAAAACTATCATTCAATCTTTCGGATCCATTTCCCTTTCTCTCTTGCAATCGTCAAAACGAGACTAAAAGAATTTCAGCAATAAGAATTTTCACACATTTGATTTGTTCTTCGACTTTTTATTTCTTCAAGTTTGTTCAAGTTTACTAATTAATTTTTTATTTTATTTTTGTTCAAAAATTGTACAGAGAATCTCCACCTTCATCTTCTTGAGTCTCAACTATAGCAAATTCAGCAGTTTCTTAATAAGGTAATTAGCCAATAGTCTTGTGGCTTATGATTATAATTCTTGTAATTTTTTATGAAGTTTTTATGAGTTCAAATATTGCCTAATTTATTTAGTCAAGATCCCATTTTTCACTGTTGATAAATTAGGGGTAATGAATTTGAGAAGTAGGTCTCAGTATTGTTTCGATTTTGAATTTTTTTAAAAATCAAATTGAACAATTCCAATTCTTTATTAAGGAAATTAGCCAACAGTCTTGCACCTTATTATTTAAATTAGTTTATAATTCTTTCGATTTGTTATGAAGTTTTTATGGGATTTAAATATGCTAAAGTTTTTATAAATTGATTTGTGAGGGAATATCTCGATGTGTTCTTGGTTATTTTGTGAAATAAGTGCTAATTATCTATTTATTTATGTGCTTCTAAAGCAAGTTGGTTGAATTGATGGATGTAGTGGTGTACTATTTATTTGTTGAGTTGTAAAACTTTCACTCTTTCTGATACCAACACTCATAGTAATTTCTCTATTCCTCGTCAAGCAATCGAGAATTACTTCCCTCCATTAGTAACTTAAAATCATATTTGTCTTCCAATTTTAATTGTACAATAAAATTAAAGTCATTTATTCATTTTATTTCAATATGGTGATGGTTTTATCATACTTTCTTTTTAGGAGACTGTAAACAACAAATGCCTTCTCAAAAGTACGTTCCTAAGAATCTATATAGGATTGAGTGGAAACTTACAGAGGTATGAACTTTGGTATCTATTTGTCTGTACTCTGTGTTTAAATGTATGATATCACGTTTAAAAGTAAGTTCAATGTATTCAATGATTTCCCAGAATTGTGAATTTGTTATTTATTAAAAACTTATAAAGTGATCTAGCCGTAAAGACATTTGCTCACTACTCTTTATAATTTGAGTTCAGATGAATCTAACATATAACAAATATTGTATTTAATGCATAAAATCTTAAGTTTTAATGTGCTCTGGATTTCTTTTATACAAAATGTGTGCAAATTTAGTAATACAAATTCTCATATAATTTTAACACATAAAACACTAACATTACATTCAAAATAATACAATGCACGGGTAAAAACTAGTATGGAAAAGGTCTGTTGTGATCATCATTTCCTCCTTTTCATAATCATTATTTTATTTAGAAGAAAATTTTCTCCTATTACGATTTATATTTACATTTATTCTTTTTTAATTCATCAAACATTTTTTTTATCCTTTTCCACCATCATGTATGTGTATACTCTGACAGAAATCAGTTTAAATGATGGAGTGATTTTAATCGGAAACCCAATTTAATCTGCAATTAGTTTAAATATAATGATCGACTTGAATTAATTGCCAGTTAATTCCTACCAGAACTAGAAGTAGTGAAGGAAATGACACTTTTCTTCTTGTACTGGTCATCAGGTTTCAAGTCATCAAGCAGCAAAAGCAACCTTTACAACCATGAAAATGGATTTATATATCCTTCACCTGGTGCACAAAGAAACCCAAAACGGCTAGCAACTCGACCCGAACATTGACCCTATTAAGTCATCACCAGTGTGTCAATGTTTATTCATAAAAAATTTAAACAATGATTAATTATACTTTTGTGAATGATGAATATTTTTTCAAAAATAATAAAAAAAGTCTTGAATAGTTTATTGTAACTATTTCACAAAAATAATGAACATCGTCTTTCATTTTTTTATGTACCATTGATATTATAATTTTTTTTTTAAAGTTATTATAATAGAAGTTAAGGTTTAAATGATAATATTTGAAATTCTTGAAAATAAGTAGTATCAACACAAATAACAGTTATAGCCTAGTTGTCTTTATGAGTATTGATTTCCATTAGGAGATTGATTTCCAAAAGGTTAGGAGATCAATTCCCCATACTATCAAATTCCTGACATTTACACGAAATCGGTGAATTAATTAGAACTGATTTACCGATTCACTATTAAACCCGAAGAAGAGTCTTGCTACGGACACATAACAAGTTACATAAAAGTTCACATAATAGCCAAATGACGGCTCTCTATTGAGGGGACGCCTGAGGGGCCGCCATTTGGCAATTATGTGAAAGATTATGTAACTTGCTATGTACCAAGAGCAAAATCCCCCAAAGAAAGCTGAACTGTCCTCTCATAAGACTCAAACCGGACCATAGTCCGATTCACCAGGTTTCCCAAAAATGTTAATTATTATTATTTACTGTCATCTACATACCAAACATGCAATCAACGTAATTTACAATGACAAGATAGAAAAAGGTGACGGTTATATATAGTCGAAGCAGGATCGTATATATATTTTTTCTGATTACAATTTACAACCAAATCAACATAAACTGATAGAAAGTAGTGATGGTTAGGCTTGTATAGGTTGTGTTATATATATTACAGAAAGAAGATCCTGGATCTAAAAATTTCATAGTAACCAATCCTGTCCCTACAATTAACGCTGCAACCATGATGTAGAAATTGGGTTAGCCGAGTATTACAAGCGGCAAGCATGTATAGTCAGCTAAGCTTATAAAGAAGTAAATTTTGTTTTTACTTTTAAAAACTCGCTTAAAAGTAATATTTTCTAAGCTTAACCATACATGCAGTTTAACCTTACAAGGAGATCACCGGACAAGTATGCATCTCGTTGGTGCTGCGTTAGCCTCAGACATCCTTAAAGGCAAACAATGGAGGAAATATTCTCCGGGTTTAGCTTTATCGAGTTTCAAACCTTCCACGGGAATTACATCCTAAAACATAACTCGACTGAGTTAGTAAAAGGAAATAACAGAACACGGCTTGCAGTTTCTCACGTAAAACAGTAGGCAGTAAATTGTTATGTGAAGAATAACGATAAAAACATATTAAAATATAGATTTGAAACTAAATTATTTGATTTCTGGTCCCCTATCCAAAAAGTAGGATCTGAAGCGAATTGACTATAGTAAAGCATAGAAGATGAATCTAAATCATAGCTTTTGAAACAAAAATCTTGGCGACCAATTCCACCAATTAAACAGAAAAATATGATTTCCATTAATTCAATTAAAGCCAAACTGCCTAAAAAATATGAACTGTTTATTCCTGGAAGGTGCATGACTTGTGAATGCAGGGAAATATTACCTTGCCCAACACCTGATACACATCATCCTTATCTGATTTTACAGCAACAGATAAGTAATCAAGTCCTACAACAAAGAATGAAAAAACATGCTTCAGTGCAACCACTTCTTTGATATATAAAAAAACCAAAGAAATTTAGCAAACAAAAACAAAAATTAAATTTTCTCGCATAAAGATTAACATACCATAAGAAGACAGAATTTCAAGGTCCAGCTCAAGTGGTAAGAGTGAAGCCTTACCAGGTTAGTGACCTGAGTTCGAGTCTTCTTTGGGGGGAAGGGTGAAATTCAAAAATAAAAAGACCGAATTATTCAGGAGATTTCTTTCTTCCTTTTATCTACTCACATCTACATATCTTTATTTCAATGCAAGCATTAATAACTTATTTTATTCAACGACCCAACAGTACATTACCAATAAGTTTGATGTCGGTGTTTTTCACCAACCACTCTGCCCCATCTTTCTGGAAACCAGTGTAGCTTGAGTCGAACTCTTTTTTATACATAAGTTTCCTGAAAATGCAATAACTTTAGTTCAACTAGGATGTCCTCGTATTACAAAGGGAATTATGCCCAAGCAGATGTTTCAGTACGTTAACTACAGTTATATGACAATTTGCAGATCACAGAGGAAACATTGAGATAATACACAAGTTTAATTAAGTTTGAAAATTATATTTGTGAATCCCACTTTGCATGGCATCTGGTGATCCCTCTCAAGTGGCACAGCAAATGAGCTCAAGAGTCCAAAAAGAGCCATGGCCTTGCAACAATATCTTAAACAGGTTGTGTAGTGACTGAAAATGGAATATATGAATTTGCAAATAGAACATAAGATGAATAGCACGTTTAAGAGTTTCTGTAATATGTAAAATACAAAGATTGACAATTATTTACTTGCCAGATGCAACATGAGAATGAAAAAGAAACAAATCAAATCAAGCTACAAGCTCACACTGTACCAAACAAATCCAACCCTGCTAAAATATTTTCCACTTAAACTAATACATCTACGGAAAACTAACCAGACTAGAATAATTCATGAAAACTCGTGTAAGAAAAGATTTTGAACTCATTTTGTGTTTATTTGCTGCTCATATGTAATTTAAACACCGAAGATCGACCAATCTTGGTAGACCTTTTAGGTAAAACATATCAAACTTATTATTATCAAAATGATCGGAGGACAAAAAAGAAGAGAACAACGCTCAAGTATAAACCTTTTGATGTAAATTTTACCTTCTGGTATTTAGTGTCTTGAAAAGTACACGCTTTATTCCTTTGGGAATGTTTAAGCTCTGCATAACTTCAGCTAAAAGAAGCAAGGAAGCATATTTTAAGTGCTATAAGAAACGAAAAATTGTTAAGATTCAAAAAACAAATGATACAGCAATCAGTGAAAGTCACACTTTCAAGCTGTTTCTCACCAAATTTTGAGATTAGTGATCAAAGACAAAAAGAGAATGAAGATCAATGAAATTATTATGTGAATTTCCATACTTAGACCCCGTTTGGCAACCAATATATAAATCAATTTATAAATTCAGTTAAAGTCAAACATTACTTTAAACCATACATTCATAATAACTACTCATTTATCATCCACGCGTTTCGTAGAACCCATTACTCTTACTCTCTATAAATTGATTTATAAATTTTCCAAATGGAGGCTTAAAATGGAGCACATTTAAATTAAAAATATGACCACATTTCCTACTCAACATTGTAAGAGGCAAAGGAGTATATTTAGGCTTAAGAGGAGTCAACTGCTTATTAAGGCTGAGATATGGCCAAGCTCAATTCCTTAAACCTAGATATGGTGCGATCATCATGGCACGTATCACAATCCCAGTCAACGGGATGAATACTCTGTGCGTAGCAAGGAACGAAATTATTTTTGAGAACGGGCTCCTATATCCGCACAAGTCATTTTACAGATGATGACTTTTGTTGCATAACTAATAGCTGATTCAATTCAATAGTGTTAAAAGTATGTATGCCCATTTACATGCTTTCAATCTTTTTTCTCACATCCCGTCATGGTTGTAATGATCTCACATCATTCAAGATAACTGTTATTAATCTCTCTTTTTTTTCCCTATCAAAGTTGCATTTCTTTAGATTGCAAGCATTCTGTTATATCTATAAATTACTTCGCACATGCATGTGACGGAGGTGGTCCCACATTAATTGACTGGGCATTGATGATGTCAATTGGATTGGGCCGATCAAATCAAGCAATATCTTCTTAGGCCAATACTTAACTGTGGTATGCAAGCGGTCACCGGACTTTTTCTTGCTGGTGATCTTTGCACCTAACAGTGTGTTCCACTCAATAGGAATGATTTTGACGTCAACACATTCAATTATTATATTTTGTTGTTCAATTATAATTAGAAGTTCTGAATTTCGCAGTTAAACCTTTCTAAATAAGGAAAAGAAGAACAAGTGAAAAGCGTACCAGTTATGTTCTTGTCCTTTGGAACTTCCACCACCAACACTGGACCTGTTGCACGTCAAAACTTCATGAATAAGCACATAAATTCATGAATTGTGCAAATTCCTTTTATCTTCAACTAGACCACAATTTTTAAAAATTCCACGATTTACTGAAATCATTACCATTGAGAATGGTAAGGTCTAGGGATTCAATATCAGTGAAGGCTTTGACGTGAGTCCCGCAATCCGTGCTCAAATTGAAGGTACGGATGTTAAAATGATCCCCTTTAAGAATACTAGTGAGATCCTTCATGAAAGTTCCCAGACCAGTAGGCGAGTCATATTTGGGCAAGCCAGGTACATACTCGTGAGAGATGTCGAGGTATTTGGCGTTAACTAAAACATGGGAGAACGCAAGAAATATAAGCCACACCGAGGCGGCGAAGGTGGAGCAAGAGTTCATCCTCATTTTCCTGGGGTCGGAGAGTTGGCGGTGATTCCACCAACGAAAATCGCAAAGGAAAGGAAAGGAAAAGACACGGGGAAAAATGGGGAATTGGGGGTGGGGGAAAATAGGATGAAAAATGCGAAGAAAAAGGAGAAGTGGAGGAAGAGGTCAGTTCAGGTGAAGCCAGAGCTCCGGAATTTGTGGTATTACTTCGCCGCCGTCCGGGGAAAATGCTATGCCGGGTAATTTCCCGGGAAAGAAGGTGGAAATTTAAATTATTATTATTGTTTTTTACCGTAGTCTAGTTTATTTACCACCACAATCAATAAATAGGGAAAGTTCTAGTGAGCCTTTGAACCGTATGGCTGTTGGGTTCTCAAACCTTTTATTCATTGCACTTCAAGTCCCTAAACTATTAAATACATGCGAATTGCATCCTTTTGAATGGAAAAATAATATTTATATTGGATTAATAACAAAAAATTCTTCTAAAAACGTTTTCATCTGCAATATGCCCTTACCTATTGAAAATCGTAATAAATCCCTCAATTCGAAACATTTTGTACGAAAAACCCTCCGCCGTCAAAATACGCCAAAGATGACTGTTAAAAAGGTAAAAAATATCAAAATTTAAAAGGAATAATTATAATTTCAATACCCAAATTTTTTATTTTCTTACAGATTGTTCCCAAATTTTTTATATGTATTACCTATAATTCCAAATTTTGAAAACTTTATTTTTCATCACACCCCACCTCATATTCTTTTCCACCTTCAACCATACCCAATTAAACCAAAATCAAAATCTAGAAAATCAAATTAAATTCAGAACTTTGGAATACTCCTCAAAACCAAAATCATATTGCTACTAATCCTATAAATCCACACCATACATATTCAAACTTTGTCTTTTCATTAACGATAATACAAGTGCTCACTGGTGTGACTACATTGTACAATACGAGATTGACTTTTGCTGGGCTGGTTTCCTTGGTTTATGGATGGCTTATTGCGAGATGTTTCACCTTCTGGTCTGTCCATGGTTGAAATATGCTCTTCATATTCTACTTCTAGGGGACTCTATTATTGGAGTGTAAAGCTTGCTTGTCCAAGTTGGGAATCATTTTCCTCATGGATCAGTGGATGGTAAATTTAGTACTTTAATTTTGGTGCTCAAAATCTACAGGCAATTGAAAACGGCGTCCAATAATTAAACAGTTTTATATTCTGCACCTAGTGCCCTGAATTCTAATATTTTTTTTTTTGTGTGTGTGAAATTTAGATGTAGTTTGACCGAACCTCGAGTGTGAAATGAGTTTTATTTTCTTGTAATCTTGCAACATTTGTAATGTTAAATCTATTTTTCAATTCGTGTACTAAATGTTTAATGTTAAACGAAAACTTAGCAATAAAAAAATGTGGCATAGAAGAAATTTGATTGCAATAACAGTTCGAGACTTAACAATTCACCAATTTAGAAGTTCTACACGACTCTAGGTGATGGTGCTCAAGCTTGCTTTAATTTCTATCCAACTCAGAAGTGTATGTTTATGCCCTTCACCATCGATGTTTGAGGAGTATCCCAAAATTCTGAATTTAATTGGATTTTTTAGGTTTTGATTTTGGTTTAATTGCGTATGGTTGAAGGTGAAAAAAAAGATGAAGTGGGCCGGGATAAGGTGAGGTAGGGAAGAATATAAAGTTTTAAAGGTTTGGAATTGTATGTGGTACATAAAAAAAATTTGGGTAAAATTTGTAAAAAAATAAAAAGTTTACATACTGAAATTTAATTATGACATTTTCTTTTTACTGTTTTTAACGGCAAATCTGATGGATCTTAACAACATGGAGGTTTTTCGCACAAAAGATTTTAAATATGAGGGTTTTATGTGATTTTCAATAGGCAAGGAGTATATCGCAAATAGAAACGTTTCTAAGGGATTTTTTACTATTAATCATATTTATAATCATCTTTGCTAATTTCAATTACCTAAATGTTTAATGCTATATAAATAAATTATTGAAAGAGATTAATTTGCTAAACGTCAATATTTTACTTGCATGGTGATTTTATTCAATTAAGCCCCTATTAAATCCCTGTTTGATAACTATTATTTTCAAACTTTGTTTTTATATACTCATTTTCAACTATGTATTCACAAAATAAAATATTTTCTATGTAAACTTAATTTTTTTTTCAATTTTTTAACAATACATTCGTCTAAAAATCACTTCAAAGCGCTATTTTTTTTTTATCAAATAATGATTGTCAAACAGGGGCTAAGTGTATCTAAAATTAGATTTTGATCAAAGTTGATAAAATGCATTGTTGAATATATGGAGATCCCATAAAATGTGTGGGGAAAATTAGTTCGACGAAAAAATAAGTTTTAAAGAAGGAAGCCAAACAGAGACTAATATATAAAATTAAATAATATTTTAAAGAAATTTTATGGTTGTTTTGTGTTTAGAAGACAGAAAATGGTGAAACAGCGTGTCATGTCCTTGCAAGTTGTCAAATTGATGAATTCTTCGCAATGAAATTGTAAAAACCGTAATTTTAATACTTGATAAAACGGTGATTCTCTGTAAGATAAATTCCATACATGGTTATTGAACTTTGAGGAAAACTTGAATTAGGTTATCAAACTTTAATTTGTTTCAATTTTGTCACTCGACTTTAATTTAGTCTCAATTGAGTCGCTAAAACTTAATTAATTCCATTTTCCCATGCCAGCATGTCTTCCCGATTGATGAAAATCTCTTAATCGACGGCCATACAACAATGCAATTTTTCTCGTAATCTTTGTATGTCATGATAACTTACCACTATGCAATGTTGCAAAAGTGTACATGCATCTTGTCCTTTTAAAGTAAAAACATAATGCAAGACTAGATGAAAAGAAGTGGATGAATTTGTTACCTTCTCTCTTTCCTGAATTTTTTTTTCCAAATCATTCGAGTTTATCTATTTTACTCTTCAAAAGTGTACTGCACGCGACGAGTGATGTGGACAGAAACCGTCCATTTCAAGGATAGGTGATATATACTCGATAGATTGAGGACCTACTCTCAAAAACTAAAGGCTTAACAACTTTAAAACATACAATACACATAACTTTAGCCAGTAAAACTTGAAATTTACAGCATACATGTAGAAGCATTGTGGACCCAACAAACTGGGCTTGGAGTGAAATTCCAACCTAGTTCTAAATCATATAGTGGATTACATTTGTATCTACATCAATATTTCACAAATCCTCCACGCAACAAATCCACAAAAATCAGCTCACACCATAATATCCTACATGCATTCCAATACATTCCATTGCTAACATACCTCCATATACTAGTTCTTATTCATGTTAGATTACAAAGAACCTCAGTCTACTCGAAACCTTAGAAAACCCAAAAGACATGTTTTTCTGCAGCCATGTAAATCATAAAACATATTCCCCAAATGAAAGCTTCTCAATCTATGAGATTGATATCAGATTATAGAAGTATTTGCTGCACAAGGAAATGATCGACTGATCACTTGGTAAGGATGCATCTAATGGGTGATCCCTCTGCACCAACCAACCTTAAAGGTAAGCAATGCACCGTATATATTCCAGGTTTAACATTATCGAGCTTCAGGCCTTCAACGAGGATGATTTCCTGAAAATAATACATATTCTTCGTCTATATACTTCATTGCAGCAAAGGAAAAAGAATATCAGAGAAATAATGCTTACCCTGCTTTTTAAGAAAACCAGATGAGCAGTAATCAGATCATCGTTAGCAGCAACAGATAGGTAATCGATTCCTACGAGGATAATCAAATGAGTGAAACCAGGCTACAACTCGGAAACATTGCATTGAAATGTCGAGATAACACTTACCAACAAGTTTAATGTCAGTGTTATCTACAAGCCACTGCGCCCCGTCTTTCATAAATCCCACATAACTCGCGTCGAATTCCTTTTTGTACATAAGACGCCTGCTAACAAATTGCATCTGTTATCCTTAAACGCCATATGGGAAATATTCTGGTTACTTAAACCAACCCAAAAGTATATTGTTATTAAAATATGAACGCCGGCCATTGTCTGAACTAATCCAAATCAGTAATTAGGTTCCTTTGCTTTGGTTGATCATACAAATACAGTAACATATTCCGAAACAAAAATTTACTTAAAAGTACGTGTTAAGTTATTTTTGAGCTCTCCAAACATGCTCAAAACAATGAATAAAGCATGTGAAGTGTTACTTAAAAGTAGGTTTAAGCTACTTTTGATGGAAGAGTAAACATGCATATTGTTTAAGCAATCCTAGCACAAAGAAGCTCTAAGCAAAGTCATCCTTAATGGAAAATTACCTGTCAGTGTTTAGTGTTCTAAATAGCACTCTTTTCACTCCCTTGGGAACATTTAAGGACTCCATAACTTCAGCTGAAAGAGTATTGGAAAAAGAACCTCAATATTTTGTCAAGAAATGGGAAGCCATAAGATTCTAAGGGTCGTTTGGCAGACTTCTGATTTTGTTTCTTCAAAAGCCCTTAGGCTTTAAAAAATTAACCAAATATATGAAAACAAATTATTTATTTATTTTGTTTGAGGAGCCTGCCAAACGGGCCCTAAAAGCATCAAATGCATAGTCAAATTTTGATTGAAATTCACAAGCAAAGCAAATAGAGATGTGTACCAGTTATATTCTTATCTCTTGGAACATCAACAAGCAATGCTGGACCTGTTCAAATACACAAAAACAAACCTCAACTCCTATAATCAAACGTATAAGAAAATTAAATTCATAAATATCGATACCATTAAGAACTCTAAGATCAAGTGTATCCACATCATATCCTTCATCGAAATAGTTATCGTACATATGCCCTGGCGCATCAACATGTGTACCAGAGTGCACGGGTAATTTCATTTCCGAGAAATTATAGTCTGAGCCATTCTTCATGCTCTCCAAGAGCGTTAGAAACCGACCAACGCCCTCGGTAGAACTCCCCACAGGTGTATTGGGAGTGAACCTGTGTGTGATGTCAATTATTTCTCCGTTATCATATACTTCCCTTCGCAAAGGACTCGAGGTCGTATCACCAATTCCAACACAAGTCCCCGATTCATCGCCATAACCAGAAGGGTAAGCATCACAGGATAGAGCCGCAGATCTTAAGGAAATTACAGCAAAAACCAGCAAAATATGCACAGACCTCATTTCTCTTCCAAGTGATAAAAAATAGAATTGCCTAGAACAGAATATCAGATTATACTTATCTGTTAGTACTAAGAGACTTTGAAATAGTTGTGGTCAATGTTTAAGAGCATCAGCATCAAAGTGACACGCCTCTAGTAATATTTTATCCAAGTGGCAGCGTTGTACTCGATAATAAAGTTCTATTCTTTCTTTCTTGTCGTTACTCCAAAATTCTTCATCACGTGAACTCCGTATCGAACTTGTTGGCTTAAAAAAGGATACGATGGGCCTAAAATGATTTGGATTAGGGATCAAGTTCGGTCAACTCAATCCTTTGATACACAAGCTCGATTCGCGTCCATAAACTAGGCTCGATTCGGCATTTGGCACATGGGTCGGGCAGAATAGGTCAGGAGAACATAATTTAACTCATTTTTAAGAAAAAAAAAAATTGAGAAAATCTGTGGACCCACGAGCTCGAAACAAGCCAACTTGCGAATGATGTTTGACTAGGCTCGTGGGTTGTTTCTGAACGAGTTCGAGCAAACAACGGTTAAAGGATGATCACCCAAGCAATTGATTCAGTTTCACAAAGATCGTGGTGATCGCTCGGCTCACTCATAGATTATTCGGAGCTTGGGGCTCCCTGGGTTTGCTAGATTTGACAAAAGATATTATATCGCGAGGAGCAAAATCCCGAGTATTAAAACGATAGATTTTTCATTTGCCAATAAATTTCCATGAATCGAATCGGGATGAGCCGAGCTTGTAAGCTATTATCCATTAGTCGCCTCTAATTTGGGTGAGACAATTTCAAAGTACTACATCCGGCTCGAAGTCAAAGACCAGATAATATGATTCTCCAAAGCCTCACTCGAGAAAGTTAATTTACATAATTAACCCGTGAAGTTTAAATTTTTTATAGTTTGATAATTTTCGTTCAGTTTTAAATTTGAAAGTAAACATGACTCAAGTTTTAATTCCTAAAATTCAAATATAAATTCTTGCAGAATAAAGTTTCACGTGATCTATCGTATGTATCCCTATTTTACGGAGAAGTAAAATAGTTATTGGCCGTGAAAGAAATGAAAAAGAATTTTTAAAATCCAACAATTAAGAGCATGTGACCTACCGAAATATATGGCTTTGATGCATTTGTGGATGAAACAAATCTAGACTAAAAAAATCTACATACGACTTGACAGTGACATTTCTTTTGTTCTCCCTGTAGGCATTTTTAGTGCCCTCAATATTTAAAATTTTAATGATTAAAATAATATATTTTTGAAAAATGTATGAGTAAAAAAAAAAAATTGAAATTATGCATAATGTTATTTTATTAAAAAATATATGATTGATAAGAATAAAGATAAAAATGAATAATAACTTCAAAAATTTAGGCTCATTTGCTAAGCCTCTTTATACAAATTTATAATAATGGATCACCCGTTAAACCTTGAAACATAGCCAATATTTTTCTTCAATTATTTAAAAAAAAAAAAAAAATCTACGTACTTATTTTCAGTCACACATTTA
The DNA here is from genome assembly GCA_903798255.1 of Fraxinus quadrangulata. Classification (NCBI taxonomy): domain Eukaryota; kingdom Viridiplantae; phylum Streptophyta; class Magnoliopsida; order Lamiales; family Oleaceae; genus Fraxinus; species Fraxinus quadrangulata. The sequence goes on from CAIGRB010115413.1 coordinate 15,940, forward strand.
CACAATAAAATATTTTACATGTAAACCCGATTTTTTTTATACTTTTTAACTATACATTCTCAAAAAATTCAATATTCAAAGTAATTTTTTTTTTTAAAATGACCACTGATGATACCCTAACTTCCGTAGCTCGGGCACTAATACCCGAGCATGAGACCCTCACTTTTATCCCAG
>CAIGRB010115417.1:16423-30718 GCA_903798255.1 Fraxinus quadrangulata
TTGGACGAAAATTCAGTTCACTTGTTAATAGGTTTGATCCTGAAAAAAATTAAGCCACTGTTTGTTTGATGTGGATTAAACTCTTTATAAAAAAATTAAGTTAAAGTTAACACCAGTCTCACCCATCTTCACTCTCTTGCCCGCCTCTCAGCCCGAAAATACCTCCCAAATCGGATACCCAACCCGCCTCCTCTGCCACAATGCCAACTGATCATGGATCCGACTCCATCAAACTGTTCCTGCACCGTAGATGTGTGTAATATTATTTTATTTGGAGTATGGGTGGGTAAAATTGTGTACCGTAGAAAAATGAATGAGAAAAAAAAGGAGAAAGAATGTGGCTCAAACATGGGCTAAATATCTAACTTACAAAACTTGTACACAAAATCACAACATTCACTAATATCGAAGTTTTATTTTTGGTCAAAAATCCACATCACTACACACCCACATAGAAACCCAAAAATCCAAGACCTAAATCTAAAAGCACTGCTCTGTCTCTCTAGTTCCAACAACTATTGTTCAAGTGCATTCTTGGATTTCAGCAACCTATGTATAATCTCCACAGATCTATTGCACATAAGTGGGTTCAAATGACGAGAAGTACCCATAACCTCCATTTTGCTGTAGAAAAACAAAATTAGAGCTTGAGTATACTCAGTAAAAAAAAAATTAAAATTGTGTTTGAGTTTCCATTACCAGATGTCGTGTGCATGCGAAGAACTTTCTTCTCGGGTTCGCTGCTAACCACGAAGTCTTTTGTTGAATATTCATTCCACATCTGCATAAGCGAGTGTCCACTGTAACTAGGGATGAAGTGGTTGCACCTAAGAACGAAAAAGATGAAGTAGGTTACAAGTAATGAAATGCTACTATATCATATATATATTCCCTAATGGCTTTTTGTGGGTTTTGTTGAAGAGAGAAATACGAAATGATGATTTTGCCATTTCAATTTATCTATTTTCCCCTTGTTTAATGGGATTTAACAGTACGGTTCACAAAAACTAGAAATATTTCGAACAAAAGGTTTCGAACATTTTCTTTAATTTTCAATAGCTAAGAGCTATATCGCACGTGCTTAGGTTTTTAGGAAGGTTTTATGCTTTTAAGCCATTTTAAAACTGTGAACTTTAAAAAGATATACCGAGTCGGATCCTCATCATCAATGGAGGAAAAACGCTACAGGAGAACCGATAATCACCACCACTCCAGCGAGACCGAAGTGGCGCTTCTCTGGTGCGCTTCCCTCATTCTACCTTACCTACGCCCGGCAGAACTAGCCGCCATTTCATCAACCTGCAAAACCTTGAAACACTTATCCGAAACCATAACTTCCCGAAGAACCTCCGACGCTTCCAGAGGCTTCGAGAACTTTGCTGTCCCTTCAATCAACCCAGTTGTTGGCGATTTCGAACTCTACCCCTACTTTCTCTACACTCCCGTTCAGACCCTCGAATTAAACCCCGGATTACATCAATCATGGGGCTCCGACACTGATACCGGACTCGATTTCCGGAGGCTGGATCCTTTCCTGTTCCGGGTGGAAGGCGCACACGGATGCGAATGTGTGATGTGCGACAGTGGGGACTCATCGTGTCCTTGTCTGGACTCGGACGAGTTGTTGCTGTCTCGGGAGTGCGGGCCGAGCTGCAGGTGCGAGATCGGATGCGGCAACCGGGTGACTCAGGGAGGGGTGTCATTGAAGCTGAAGATAGTGAAGGATGAGAGGAAAGGTTGGGGTTTGTATGCTGCTGAGTTAATTCCGAAGGGAAAATTCGTGTGCGAGTATGCAGGTAATATTTTGTAACTCAAAAGGATCAAAATTGTTACATTTAATGCTTGCATCTTTTAGTTTGTTAAACTTTAAATAATTTGATTATACTTACTTTTCGATTTACATTGTCCACTTCTACTTTTTTTGCTGCCTGGAAATTGGTATCTAGATAATTGAAAACAAAATATCATTTCAAATTTAGAAGAAACTCTATCATTCAAGTTGGAAGCTCTAATCTCTAGTGCATAAACACAGTACCTGGAGCCATATTCTACCACTAGATTAAAACTGATTAGGGTTTAAAGGCAATGAGTATGTTGTACTTAAAACAATAATAAATTGTTATTGAATAAACTAAAATAGAAGTAGGATTGTCTTAGTTACCTTTGATTGGTTATTCTTTTTCATGTACAAAAGGTGAGCTTTTGTCTACTAAAGAAGCAAGACGACGACAACAAACGTATGATGAACTTGCATCAAGCAGGCGTCTATCACCTGCTCTTTTGGTTGTGAAGGAGCATCTTCCGTCTGGAAATGCATGCATGAGGATCAACATTGATGCTACAAGAGTTGGGAATATTGCACGATTCATTAATCACTCTTGTGATGGCGGAAACATCAGCATAGTAATAGTCCGGAGTTCTGGGGCTTTGCTGCCTCGTATATGCTTGTTTGCATCCAGAGGTATACAAGAAAATGAAGAGCTCATGTTTAGTTATGGAGATGCTAGGCCGAGGCCGAATGGCCAGCAGTGCTTTTGTGGTAGTTCTTCTTGTGCTGGTGTCATGCCTTCTGAACATACATGAGAATAGAAAGGTATAGTGGTCTAATTAGTGTTTGTTGTGTTCTAAATGGAAGCACTTTGTTCCTCCATATGCTGACATACATATTAGAGAAAATAGTCGAGTCCATAAATAATTCATGGTATCTGCAGGTTGAATTAGTATCTTTTAAATGCATTTACATGCTCACATGACAACAGTAAGAAAACTGGCACAATAGCCCTCCTCGATTTGCTTCCATTGCCAGGTAACATACTGAGCTTGAAATTCTTTGTTTTCATATTGTATCACCCGAATTATTTTCCTTTCAGCAAATCAAAATGAAGTGGAGTTGATGCCAGTGCATTGTTATTACATGTAGCAGTAAGAGAAAACATATTTATTGGCATCTAAGTGACTTGAATTTTGAAAAATTGTAATGCATTAGCATCTAGAATAAGTGATTATATTTAAAATTCTCTCTTGTATTGTTTCTTCAAAAGCATCAGAAAAAATTGTCTTCTTTAGCATATTCACCAGCTATGATTTGTGGTATATTGTTTTTTCTTTTATATCAAATAACCTAGTTAAGGAAAAATTGGCGAATCTGAAAAACTGAAAACGGTAAATGATCTATGTAGAAGTTGAAAATTTTGAGAATTTAGAAATTAGGATGAAATTTAGCCTCTGTTTGGTTTAAGAGTTTGATAAAAGTTGATGGGATACTTGGTTGAAAAATTGTGGGCGTTATGAAATGTGGTGAAGTTAATTGACTTTGATTTTAATCGAAGTTTTTAGTTGAACCAAACAGTTACATTACACCAGTTTGCCATAATTTGTATTCTAGGTTCTTTTCAGTCTGTTTCAGGTCACCGGCTTAGAATTTCTTGACGGGTTTTTTCTTTTTTTCATATTCCTGACGTTTGTTTGGCACTGTTTATAACAGGTCAAACCTAAGTAGAGAAGATTTACTGCTTGTTTGGCATTGTCTATAATCGGTCAAACCTACTTTTTATTCACATATTTTGTGGGAACCACGAGTACTACTCACTTATCAAACACTCATTTCTATCTTTTTATAATTTAAATCGTCTATAAACAATTTCCAAACACGCTTTTAGGAAATTATCTGGCCTCTTGATTCTTGAGAACTGAAAGTAAGCATCTCAATGCATCTGCTATTTTACAATAGGCTGTTAATGTGACGACTGTAAAGGTGAAATTGCAGAGCTTTTGATACTGTGAGAGACTCCTCCAAACATTTTTGGACCTCACCGGCGATTTAGGGATTGCAAATAACATCTTTGATACAAGGTTTATTGACTGGATCCTAAACATGAACAAATAATTGCTTGAGCAGCATCAAACATCGAGATTTTAAATAGACTTTTAGAAGCATGTCTGAGCCGGAAGAAATGATGTGATTATAGTCATCACAGAATGCGAAAATTAGGAACCTGAAACTCTAGGAGCTAGTGTAGTAAGGCTTTTCAAGAATTTTGGGGGAATGTTGCGTGATCTATTTTGCTTGATTTTTCCTTTGCAGAATTAAGTGTAGAGTATTAACAGATTGCCAAGTAAGTAGTTAGGCACTAAGCTGTATGCAACTGCTAAACAGGCTTGAAAATACCATTTTTCTTTACATCAGGATTCTGCTTTCTCTCTCAAAAATGGTTGTCATGTCATATTTTTGTCACAATTATTGTTAAGAATCTTCAATTGCCATAGTGGTCAAGCTTCTCATAATTCATAATGAGAGCACAGTTTCGAATCTGACTCAGTGCAAATGTGATAAAAGTTTGCTTTGAACCCATTTGGTAACTAACCAGTTATGGACCGGTTCTTAACCGGTTCATATACTAATGAACCAATTAATACAAGCCAGACCGAACCATTGTCCGGTTTGTCGGATCCAGGTCTGGACCGGTTTTAATAATTATGAATCATATTTTTTAAGCTACATATGACAACAACTTTATAAGCGTCGATTGCTTTCTACATGTTTGGTTGTGCTTAACCCTTGATAAAAGTGGGCAGTCAATTGTATTCTTTAGTACAACCTTGGTAAGAGATGTTTGTGGAAGTACGGTCCTAGTGAATTGTTTCGCTTTGCTTGGCTTCTATACGCATTACATTTAATGTTGGTGGTGTTTTTAACATTTGTTAGCACATGGTAGATATCAGTATCATTTAGTCCATGACTCAGGCCTCATAGCGTTTTCTACCCCATTCATTTGTCATGCTCTCTCTCTCTCTCTCTCTCTCTCTCTCTCTCGATAAGAGTATTGCCTGTATGACCATGTCAATTAACTGATCTCAATGCTGCCGTTCACATCAATGCACCGTTGAAATATGTTGCAGAAATGGTTGCATCTTTTGGCCTTTCCCTTCCAGTCTTTGAAGTTGTTGAACTAAATGACGCACACAGTTACTCCGAAGCTAATTATGCATTTTTTGATGCTGTTTGAGGCCATCTTCGAGTTTCAGATAGCATGTTTGGAACAATTTTTGTTGTACTTCTGTCACTACTGAGCATGAATTCCTTATAAAAAATTAAGTTTTCCATTTGTACGTTGCTCACCGGCAAAATTCAAGACTACAAGTTGAAGGTGTTGGTATAATGTAACATCTGCCTTTGCATTTGATCTTATGTCATCGAGTGCAAGGCCGTAGCTGTATCAAGGGTAAAATTTGTATTCTGAACTTCATTTATTTGATAAATGATCATAGATAACATTGGGGGCAATTCCTTATATTCTAGAGGTTGGTGTGGGTTGAATATTATGGAGTTTTATTAGATAATTTTGTCAACAATTCACATAATACAAACATATGCAAACGGTTGAAATTGAAATAGAAATACTGTTAATTTTGGTACTTATTTGTTGGGTAATCTGTCAAAAAAATTAAAAATAAAAAATACCGGTAACTATTTTATTTAGAATTTCTTTTAATTTTAAACTGAGAGGGCAAGCTTTTCATTTGAAGAAAATTCTGGTAATTTTAAGGGTGAATCCAATCGTCCAGATAAGCATCAAGGAATTTTCAGATTTCTAAACATTGATTTTAACAACTTTTTCAAACAAATGCTAAATTTTTAACACGTATTAGTGTCAAATAAGATGTATATATTTGAATGTACAAATTAAAATGGCAACTCGTTTTATAATTTATTTATCAGAATTAGTATATTAATCCAGTACCACTTATTCTTTTGTTGAATATTTTGACCTTCTCGGAGGAACTACAAAAGATCGTCCCAGTACTAAATTATTGTCTTAGCCCTGTTTGACTCCTCTTAAATCAAAATAATTTATTTCTGCAATAAAATTTTTTGAACATAAATCAAAAAAAATTTCTTACTTTTTAATCACAAATTCTCCAAAAAAAATCACTATTCAAAACATATTTACACCATAATATGACCATCAAACAATTGTATTGTCCTTTAATTTATGTTTTTTAAATATTATGCTATTCTAGTGCTAATTTATTCTTAACTTTTAATTAACAAATTTGTATGTTTGATTTTTAATGAATAATTTTAATTTATTGTATCAATAATTATTACTTGATTAGAATTTAAAAATAAATATTAAATAAAAATAACCATCACATTAAAACAATAAAAATTAATTAAAATAACTTATTCTAAAAGATATTTTTAAAAAAAGGATATAGACGGAACAAAAATTTGTTGTAAAGGGGAAGAGTGCAAAATGGGAAATATCGAAATACTTCAAATTTGGGTGTAAATGAATGGTATTACTCCAAATTTTACACCATTCATTACACCAAATTTTACTCCCTATTTGCCCAACCATTGGATAGCTTTTTAGTTTTTACACCAAATTTGCCTCATCATTAGAGATGGTCTAAACAAGACAAAAAATCCTAAAACAATTTTATTTTTTTAATCCTATTTGTAATTAAGCCCATGTTTGGCCACCATTAAATTTTAATTCATTTTTCTCTCCTTTTATCAACCACACATTCTATTAATAAAATAATATTACACACAAACCCAAAAATTCTCCTTACTTTTTAACCACACATTCTCCAAAAAAACATTATTTCAAAATCAATTTTTTTCAAATAATGGAACTCAAACAAGGGTTAAATGTCCAACATCACGAAGAGAGTGCCAGAAAATTGAGATTGTTACCATAGTATGAGCTAGAAATATACAGACAGCAGAATATAAATGTTGAACTGTGAAAGCACTTGTATTATAGAGTGACGCTAAAATTGTAGTGCAAAAAAAAAACTAATCGATAGTCTGGAATCCATGAGCAATAGTTCAGTCATGTGTAAATGATAAAAACGGATATTATATGCAAAATTCAATAACTAATATCTAATATTCGCAATCTGAAAACAGCATTTCAGTCCACTCGCAGAGGCACGTTCATCAGGTATGTGACCTCTAAAACATACTAAAGTCTAAAGGCGATAGCCCTCATAGTACAGAATACTTTCGTATTTGTAAAAGGGAAATTCAAAAAACAAGATAACAAAATGCCGACTGGACAGGGCAGACTACGCCTGTATGAAACGCGTTTATTGAACTGTAAAAAAATTTTCATTTAAGGTATAGTGAATAGGATGATTTCAGACGTCATGTGCCTATAATAACTCACTTGGAACTGGCAAGCTGGGCTCTGAGAAGCTTGCAAGCAGCAACCATGTTTTGAAGGGCTGGCTTCACTTCAGTGTACTTGCGAGTCTTGAGACCACAGTCAGGGTTGACCCACAAGATGTTGGTTTCAAGCACTGCAAGCATCTTGTTAATTCTATCGGCAATCTCTTCTGTTGATGGTATCCTGGGGGAGTGGATGTCATAAACACCAGGCCCAATTCCAGCACCATACTTCACCCCCTCGCGGAAAACAGAAAGGAGCTTCTCGTCCGAACGGGAGTTCTCAATGGTGATGACATCAGCATCCATATCAATGATAGACTGGATGATATCATTGAAGTTGGAATAGCACATATGTGTGTGGATCTGTCGTTACAAAAGATGAGCTCACAGTGTACCAAACATGAAGGAACCAAAGTTAAATCATAATAGCATGGAAGGAACTAAAGCAAAGCATACCTGGGTGGTATCCTGGACGCCAACGTTGGTGATTCTGAAAGAGTGGACAGCCCAATCCAAGTAGAAAGCATGTTCAGCTTTCCTAAGAGGCAACCCCTCTCTCAATGCAGCCTCATCGATTTGGATAACAGTAATGCTGGCCTTCTCAAGATCCTCTACTTCGTCCTTAATGGCCAAAGCAATCTGATAGCAAGTTTCGAATCTGGTAACCAAGAAAATATTAAGTCAATTATAATCTGAATGATAAGAGATAAGGATGAAAAATTATTCCATCTCTTCTATTACAAGTAATAGCTGGAGGGACAAAGGAGCAGGTACCCCCATGTACCTTGGTTGGTCATTTCGGACAAAAGACCAGTTGAGAATGGTAACAGGGCCAGTAAGCATTCCCTTCATTGGGCGCTTGGTCATGCTCTGGGCGGCTGTGGACCAGAAGACGGTCATTGGCTTGGGGCGACTTACATCACCATAGATGATTGGTGGCTTCACGCAACGAGATCCATAAGATTGCACCCACCCATTAGCTGTGAATGCAAAACCAGATAATTGCTCTCCAAAGTACTCAACCATATCATTCCTCTGGAATTTAAACATCCAAAAGTAAAGTCAAATTTTTGGATGACCTATTGGAAAATAAAGTATGCAGCAAAATAACTACAGATCGATTCTTAACAATGGCAATTTTCATTATTCGTTTCACCGACTAGCACTTTCCATTAGCATACCTCTGGTTCTCCATGAACCAAAACATCAATGTCAAGCTCTTCCTGAAGCTTGACAACTTTGTTGATTTCCTCTTTGATGGACTTCACATACTCTTCCTCAGAGATTCTACAAGGAAGAATCGTAAGTTCAGATAAGGACTTAAAAAGAATGTTGAAACATACAAATCAACAGCAAGGCAAAACCACTACTTCTTGGCCTTGTATTCACGGCGAACTCTTCTAAGTTCGATGGTCTGAGGGAAGGAACCAATCGTCGTGGTTGGGAGGATTGGAAGGTTAAGCTTCTTTTGCTGAGCATCAAGTCTAGCACTGACATCAGTGGCGCGACGATGGTCAGAACCTTTCAAAGCAGCAGCCTGAGCAACCATAGGCAGTAAACATTGGTAAGTATAGAACAATTTCATCATCAATAAGCGCCCGTAAAAGTTTAGAGAAAAATGTATGCAGATAAATCACTTACAGCCTTTTGGACAGCTTCATTAGTCACCCTTGGAGAGGATTTCCTGGAAGCCTGAGCTGCAGCATTGGCAGAGAAGAATGCCTGAAAAAAGGACAGCAGCCAAATTGTGCAGGGTCAATAATAATGTTAGAGGCTAACAGACCAGAATTTACAGGGCAAAACTTTGCAACCAGTTTCAAGATACTCGAACACCATCCGACTTTTTTCTAAGGATGATAAGAGAGATGCATACCTCGTCTTTCTGACCCGTCAATGCCTTTGCCAAAGCATTTACTTCAACAACTTTTTGGGCAGCAAAAGCAAGCCATGATTTAATTTCTGTGTCCAGCTTAGGTTCATTTACAAGATCAACAGCAGTGTGGAGAAGCGAGCAGGAGGTGGAGACAACAAGTTTGTCTGCATCACAAAAATCAATAGAAAAATGCGCCCATAAAAGCAAAATTTAAAAAACTAGTAACAGAACATTTGGACAACATACCCGTCCCCACAATGCCTTCTAGAGACTTCAGGGTGATGAGAGATGCATCCAGATCGTTAGCCCAAATGTTCCTTCCATCAACCACTCCTGCAAATAGGTATTTTCCAGAAGGATATCCACTCTTTATCAAATCCAAAGTCTTGGTGCCACGTACCAAGTCAAAACCAAAAGCAGTAACTCCCTTCAGAGAGGTAAGGGTTTTAAATGCATCCCCAGGGATATCAGCAAAGTAGGTCTCGACGAGAACTTCAAGTCCAGACAGAGTTGACTCGAGTTCAGTATAGGCCTTAGTGAAGGCTTCCAATTGGTGAGATTCAAGATCCATCACTAGGGTGGGCTCATCAAATTGAATCCATGAAGCACCAGCTGCCTTCAACTCAGAAATAACTTCCCTGAAAGGGCATTGCACATTTGATTGAAGATTCATATAACAATGAATATGGAGACCTCACCATTAGAAAAAAGTGAAAAACTAATTGCCCTTACTTGTAAATAGGAAGAATTTTGTCAAGAAGAGATAGAAGAGGGAAAGTTTTCTCAACACCCTTGGCAGGCTTCGAGAGCAACAAGTATGTAACAGGGCCGATAAGCACTGGAACGGTATCTACACCAATCTGCATGAGAGAAATGTGATCGGTTATTCCAATAAGCTAAAATATTCAATAGTTGACGCAAGTTCTTGGTTGAACTCGTGTAGTTGAAAAGTTTTGAGTTTCTTTTATTTTCAATTCAAATTGTAAAAGGAATTAAATAAAATGAGATATACAGAACACATACCGCCTTAGCCTCCTTGTACTCATTCACTGCTTTGTGGGAAGCATAGGAGAACTTCACATCTGGTCCCAATTCAGGAACAATAAAGTGGCTGCATTGTTAATATACAACAATTGTTATCAGCAAATAAATAGCAGCATTGTTTTTATTAATGGTAAAAGACAGGGCATTTGATCGATCACTTACTAGTTGGTGTCAAACCACTTGGTCATTTCCATAGCAGGTACAGAGGCATTTCCTCGTGCCATGGAGAAGTAAGTGTCAAAACCAATCTCATCACCACTCCAGCTGTACCTTGGGGGTACAGCACCGAGCATTGCAGTTGTATCAAGCACCTGATCATAATACGCGAATGTGTTGCTAGGGATATACTTAATACCAGCATCAGCCATCTGCTTCCAGATGGATACTCGAAGGTCAGCTGCCACCTTTTCCAAATCCTCGGCACTGCTCTTGCCATCCCAGAAAGATTCGAGAGAGAATTTCAACTCTCTTTTTGGGCCCATTCGGGGATATCCAACAATGTGAGATGCCATTTTTCTGGCTCAACAGTTTCAATCAATCACCATGATAAACCAGATTTCAATGTTTAAAAATCATGCACACATGCTGGTGTCCATTGAGTTATATATATGATAGACGAAGATAATAAATCAATGATGTATTGATAATTCAAATTATAATGATAGTTCAAAATGAAAACAGCTAAGACTAGTCATTCATTGTAACTAGTATATTAATGCAATCAGATCCATCAACTTTAAAATTTGAAGTATTCAAGATCCAAATACAGAATAACGGTACATGCTGAAAACATGAAACTATGAAAGAATGCAGAAAGATTCACAAATAATCAATACAGAGCAAAGTGTCAAATACAGATCTACTAGTTTCCACCACGGCACCACCCGGATCTGCCATTTAAAGTTTACTCGTACTATATACACCAAGAATCACCCCACCCCGCTCCCTATCACCCAATTATAAATCATTTTGAATGCTTTGTCAATGGTCCACAATCACAAAGTATGATCAAACTATACAGCATTCAATGGAGATGTATTCTTACCAGTAGATCTAAGCAAAACGAAGCAAAACTTCGAAGAGTGACAAATTGAACAAAAAACTAAAAAGGGCTAATGAGAAACTGTAAATCTAATATGACAAAACAAAAAAGAAGTCGAAACTAGATAAAGAAACACAGTTTAACGAAGTGAAGCATAATTAAATACAAGAAATGAGTGGTGGAGTAAAACTCGTACAAAACCACAAGGAAGGCCGTACCTTTAGGAAGAGGGACTGGTTTTTGCTAGATTGAGAGTGTAGAAAGGGGGAGAACGCGATTTTGGTGAAAGGGTGAAGGGCATTATTTATAGCGGGAAAGGTGGGTGGATTTTTTTTTTCTTGGTAGATCTGGGAAAGTAAAATTTCTTGGGTTTGCTTACCACAGACAGCTCTTTTATGTGATTTCTTCTGGTTTTGTGGGGGAGCGTAAATCAATCAAGGTCACTAAACTTTGAGCGGAATTTCATTTTAGCTTACTCAACTTTCTTATATTTCAAAAAGGTTTAATTCCGATTTAAGCTTGATCGACGATAATATCTTCATTGCAAAATTTAATATCATATTTATTTGCATGACGAAATGTTACCTTATAAGTAACATTATTTATCACCGTCGATGATTATCACGAGTTTAAAAAGTAGTGGAGTTACTTTAATATTTTTCAATAAAGTTACAACACATTTCTATTAATTTAATAATGTGGTGCAACCACTAGTGACTATGCATAATATTATTTATCCTTATATGAGCTCTTAACAATATAAACGTGGACTTGAAAATTGAAATCATGACATGAAAAATATTTTTCAAAAGAATCACATGTTATATGAGTTGATGTATGGTATCTTCATTTGGTCATTAAATTTTTTTATGGTGTATTTGTTCTTGACAGTAATATTTAATGTAATTTCATAAACGGACGCCGAACTTACCTAAAAATTACAAAATTAAACCTTGCAGAAATGGTCACTAAATTTCATACGTTTTCACAAACGATCACTGAACTTATTATTAGGACTATTATGATGTTAATTCAAACTTAAATGACCAAACTACGTGGACATAAAAGCTTGAAGACCTCAAGTGCAAGTTTCTTGCTATTAAGGCACAAACCCGAACAAACTCTTCACAATTCACGATATGAAGAATCCTAGAAAAATAATTGCCGAAATTTGGGAGAAAATCCAATAAATTGCTTCCAGTATAAATTCCTCCATCGGGAAAGCCCAAATACGCCATGGACACTTTTTTTCTTTGCAATGACCTTCTCATCTATATCTATCATTATACGGGAAGACCACTTCAAACCTTCTAAATTGCTTCCCTCAATTTATTGGACGATTAAGGCATGATTTTCTCCCAAATTTCGGCCATTATTTTTTTGGGATTTTTCAGATCGTGAATTGTGAAGATTTTGTTTGGGTTTGGGCCTTAATAGTAAGAAACTTGTACTTGAGGTCCTCAAACTTTTATGTCCACGTGTCATGGTTCTTTAAATTTGAATTAATATCATAACAGTCCTAATAGTAAGTTCAGTGACCGTTTGTGAAAGCGCATAAAATTTCAGTGACCGTTTCTGATTTAAACTTCAGTGACCGTTTTGTAATTTTTAGATAAGTTCGGTGTCTGTTTATGAAATTAACCCAATATTTAATAGTAAGATGTTATATCAAAGTTTAACGTCACTTGTAGCATATTGTTTGATTTGTTACTTTTGTTGGTCGGAAATATAGCACTGAGATAAAATCGGATTAGTGATAGCAGAATAGGAATAATAGATCTCAACTTATGTTATGTAATATAAACATGAGTTTTATGAGTTGAAAGATATGATTATTGCATAACTAGATAAAGATCAAGTATAATTAATGTTCTTGCTGTGCACGTAAGTTAATACGTTGGTCACACAAAATATAACAATAATCTTTGTGATGAATCATTATTTGTGATAAAGTTGAAACACAATTGAGATTTAGGATAAATTTGGAGAAACAAGAAGTTGGTTGCTCAAAATGAAATTTAGGAAAAATTGTGTGGCCTCTAGTGGAGAGGTAATAAGTTGGTGGATTTACTATTCACCAAACCTGTATTGAATATTCAAATCCATGTAAAAGTAATTATTTTATTTTTTCAGGAAAATTTATTAACCCTTTCTCTATTTGAGTATTTGTAAACACACTTACCAAATTATTGTTATTTTATTAGAATAAGTAACCCTGATTTAATTACTTAGATTATTATTTGTGATATTTTCATATCATTACCTTCAATTTCACATCGACATAACCACCGCATATTGATATACATTAATCTTTCTTTGCGGAAATTCTTCGTTTTCTTTTTACTTCTTCTACTTTTCTTATTCTTATATTGATGATTCAAATGATTTGACACGATAAATCTCCATATTTAGAGATATTCTCCACATTGGTCTACTTTTATCAAGTGGTAATTAGGAGAATATATAGGCATTAGAGGTGTAGATCGATGGTTTTGGTACTACATCATTCGGAATTTTCTTGGGTCTATTAAACTATCCTATTGTCAACTGATTTTATTTTACATAGATTTGAAAAAGAGAAAAAGCTGCAAAATTTCGAGAAATTTTTCAAGTAAAATCTATCTATCTAAATTTAGCACATCAAATTTTCTTCACATGGGGGCACCAAACCAACCAAAATAACAAATAATAAATAAATAAATAATCATTATACCAAAATTGTGAATCGTTCTAAGACTTTTAAGTTGTCTAAAAAGCTGCATCCACTCAACAACAGTGCATCCAAATTTATGATTCTTCGTTTTCTGCATAATTCTATAAATATTAATTAGAAATGGAAGAGTATGAGAAAATAAAAATCATATCCCATCATATAATTTGTATTGGGGAAGTTAGAATTATGACTTGGAGTGGATGGCACACACCAACCCACCTACTTGCTCTATACAACATGCAAGCAATTAACAGTAGAAATGCCCTTGTGCTTCTGTTTGAGCTCCATTTCGTGTAAAAAAAAGTTTTGTAATTATATTTTTTTAGAGAATATATGGTTAAAGTGTATTAGAAAAATAGAAGTCGTGGGTCGCTCGTATGGGATGACCCTACCTACAAGTTATTAAAAGGGTTGGAGGAAGTTGTTTGAATTTGAAGTTCAAA
>CAIGRB010115420.1:8109-25822 GCA_903798255.1 Fraxinus quadrangulata
AAAAAAAAATTCTCAATTTTATTTTCTCGACGTAAAGGAAGATTTGATCTAATTTAAGATTTATGTTAATTTGAAGCTAACATTCTTATTTTCTTTTGAACATAGCTTTTGATGACTAGAGAAATTATATATTCTTGACGAATATCAATATTTTCATTTTAGATTTAGAATCTTATTTTTAAGTCGATATTTATTTTATTAATCTAGTTCGAATTTTGTAGAAAAGCAACTTCGCTCGAAAACATTATGAAGTTCGGTGATCATTCGAAAAAATTTTAAAGTTAAATGAGTAAAATGTAACGAATGTATAAGTTAATGACTAATGAAATATCAAATATGAGTGAGTGATATAGTGCAATATGTTATAATTCAGTGATCATTCGAAAATATTTTAATATTTGGCGAGTAAAATGCGATGAATTTATAAGTTCATATGAATGAAACACTTAAATGGCCTAACCCGAACCATGCATGTGCAGTGACTGGTAAAGGGCAAAAAAGAAACGCTTGCGTTAGAAAAGTCCCTTTTAAGAAAATAAAGAAAGTGCTCTTAAAAGGCATTGGATCATGAAATAGAAGTATATCCTCTGGATTTGCTCAGCATTTGTCAAAATCTAGAACCCTTGTGGTCGTGGGACCCTTTGATCGAGCATATGCCTATCTGCCCGTTGAAAGAAATGGGGATACTGAGGTTGACAACGCACTGTCATGTCTTAATCCTCGCATGGTGTCAAGGCTGTCTAGGCCATAGCCTTTAAAAATGTGCACGCTACTAACGAATCATGTTTCTAAGGGGCAGAGGCGGATTAAGGACTTCGAATTAGCACGAGCGATTGTTGATTGTCTACCATTGATTGTAATAAAATATTAAAAGCCTCATTTGATGCCTGTTTTTTGCAAAAAAAAATGTTGAAATAGTGATTTAATGGAGAACGTGTAGTTAAAAATAAGAAAAAAAAATTTGAATTTGCATGTAATATTATTTTATTGAGAAAATGTGTAGTTGAAAAAAGAAAAAATATATATTTAAAAAAAAATCAAACATGGTCTAAAATTTAAATATAACAATTATTTTGTTCAAACTGCACATATATAATTCTATGGTACAAATTAGCAATATTCATCAAATGATATTGTGGCTAAATTTTATATAATTCAAAAGAGGAGAACGAGTTCAAATTTTTACAATTTCTATAAAACCGCTAAAATTTAACATATATTATTTTGATAAATTCAGTGCCGAAATCCATCAAATATCATAATGATCAAACTTTCAATAATCCTAAGAAGAGCTCACATGTTCAAACCAATTGAGCTACAAGAGATGTTTGAATATAATATAAATTATCAGTTATATAACATAAAAAGTTTATCTGCTATTAACAAAAAAAATTGTTTCTAGCGAATCCAACACATACGATCGTTGGGGCTCGTCGGGGTGCTGGATCTGCTACAGCTAAGGAGTCGCTTGGTGAATCTTATGAGTGGGACTGACCATCTTAGCATTTTTGTCGGTTGTTGTATGGGCGGCCTCGGATGTCTCTTCGAGAAATGTACATAGCACTAAGTTTTTGGAGCCTTGATTTATAACACAAGAAGAAAAATGATATTTTACAACTAATGTTTCAACAACCAAATCAAACTGGTCGTTAAAAATTGTTTTCAACGACTAAATTATAAGTTTGGTCGTAGAAAATGGATGATAAAAAAATTGAATTTTAAATTAGTTGGAAATATCATATAACGACCAAATTTTTTGTTGTTAATTCTATATTTTCTACGACCAAATTAAAATTGGTCGTTGTGAATGGGCGCCAAATAAAAATTCCCGCCAACATATTTGTTCATATTCAACAACATAATCGGGTGTTAGAAGCACTAATAATATAGTAAATATTCAATGACCCCAATATCTGGTCATTAATATAGAAAAATAACTGATTTTATTTCGTTGTTGGGACTAAAGGAAAATTCGATATTCAACGACTAATTTTGTAGTATAGTTGTTAAAAGTGACATTCAACGACCAATGATATTTAGTCGTTGAATGTTTATGATAACTTGGTTACCAGCTCTAATATGGGTTCAAAATAGTTTTCAGCTTTCAACGACTAGTACTACGAAATCTTTAAAGGTGACATTAAATGACCAATTATGTTTAGTCGTTAAACGTTATGACAACTTGGTTAACAATTTTAATTTGGCGCCACAATAGTTTTCGATATTCAACGACTATACAGTTGGTCGTTAAAAACGACTATATGGCAAAAAAGCTTTTTTAATTGTTTAAATTTCAGAACTAAGATAATTAACTGTAAGCATGATATTTATTGTCAAAAGTTAAAAAAATTCAAACCGACAATGTCCCCATAACTACGTATTTTGAATGCTTTTAAAAAAAAAAAAAAAAAAACACCGAGACGGGTGCTCTGAACCTGCCTTACTCTAACCTTAATCGGGGCACAGGGGAAAGATGAAAGAAATCTTAATTGCATAATTAATACTTGTTTAATACATGTTTAAATCAATTTCAGTACATTTATATATGTATACTATTTTAATAGGTCCTGTTTGAGCCACATTAAAATTTCAATTCTCATTTTTCTATTCATTTTCAATCAAACATTCTTTAATAAAATAATATTTTACATCATATCAATAACTTTTTCGTTTTTTTCAACCGCACATTCTCCATTAATCTACTATTCCAAAATACATTTTTCCAAAATAATGTGGCTCAAACACACCCTAGATAACATATGAGTATTTGATCATCACGACTTTAATTTAGTAATAATACTTTAACTATATTCAATGCTTAACAAATTTTCTTAGAAAAATGATTCATAGTTTTAGCTTGACAGTGTACATCGAATTAGGGTAGCAACGGTATAGACAAGTCTGTCACGATCCTTCTCACTCCTCGTCTCTTCGAGTACTTTCGAAACGGGGATGGGGATAAAATATTTCGTTTACATCATGTTTAGTTAATTAATAATTTTAAATATTTTTTTAACGTAAGATTTAAATTTAAAAATTTAAAATATTGACACGACACGTCTCGAATCACCCTTTGGACCTAAAAACGTGATGTGCATCAGTGATAGATACCATTTAAGTGTCAGACTCACTATCAAGACAACTTTGACTATGATACATTTTTTATAAAATAAAATTGATAGAATTTCCTGTATAATATGGACTAAAATCACCTGAATATTAATAATTTTTTTTCAAACATGTACATATAATTTAAAATATGGTATATTAAACCCTCTTTTGTGTTTGATAAGTTTTACTTTTGCTGGCCCATCGACGTTTACCATGCTTTACAAACAAGTCTCAAAATGGACTAAATATAAAACATATACAATGAGCCCATAATATTATATATAAAACTCAAAATGACTAATCAAACGTGCAAGCATATGCTTCAAAAGAAATATGGCTTCCATAAATTGACAAAATGAGTCAATAAATAAAAAGATTCGAGGGAGATCGAGAGATTCAGGTGGAAGTAATGAGTATAACAATTATCCAAGTCATAAAATGTTGATGTTTTGGAGTGCTTTTATTAAATTTGTTTGTATATTGATCCGTTTAGGAAAAACTCAATATTAGATGATTTGAAAAGGAGCAAAAAGTAGATAAAAACGATTTAAATTAAGTAAATTATGGATGATGGAGGTCAAAATTGGAAAACTGGGGGACTTGCAATGAAATTCAAAAAGGACTTTATACAAGCAAAATAAAGAAAATGATGACCAAATTAAAAAGAAAGAGAAGCCAACAATATTCTCGACTGCTAGTTTATTCAATAAATGTTTTCTGTTAAAAATGAATTTCTATATTAAAAATAAAAATTCCGCCTATTTTTTCTGTCATTTTACATCTTTCCTCAATTTCACTTCCCGCCCAATTTTCCTAAATTTTTACTTTTCCTCTCGTCTTTCCTCAAAATTTTCCCACATAAACTCATTCTCAACTCTAATTTTCACTTTTCTTGCCCTAAATTTCCAATTTTATACAAATCAAACACATATACATATGAATCTTTTAACATCCCCTCTCATCTTCATCCTATGTAATCAATGGCCATGCCCTGGACTTTGTGGTGCTGAAGACCTGCAAAGATTTTCATCTGTAGCTGTAGAAGTTAAGTTAATTTTTACAATTTTATTTCCTTTTTCCTTTTTTTCTCCTTTTGCTCTCCTTTGCTTCTCTGTTTGTACTTCCGTTGTGATTAGTAAAAAGCATTTGATTATGTTATTCAATGCTGCTTTTAAATATGTCCACCAGGTGTTTGATGAAATGTCCAAATGATGGAAGCTTTTTTCTTGACAAAGTTTGACTAGCTTTTTTGCCTTCTATCTTCCCAAAGCTAAATGTGGTAAAATTGTGGTGGGTGCTTGAGGCCCTCTTTTCTCTTTACAAATAGTTTCCTCGAGTATTCTGTCTCAGGAATAGATCTTCCATTTAAGTAGGCATGCTAAGCTAAACTAAGTGGTGGACATGGACCCTCGTTTAAACTTATATGTAAACTTGTTTTAAAAATATTACTATAACGTCGATAGATAAATCATGGATTAAAATTGAACCAAACCGCAAATTATGATTTGGTTTGGTTTGAAAAAAATTCAAACCGCATGTAATGATTTGAGTTGAAAATATGGCACAAACCGCTCAAATCGAACCGCGTTCACCCCTACCGTTAATGCTTGATGAAAGTCGCTAAACCTTTCGAAATTGTGAAAAGTAGGATATGCGATTTCAGACTAATGCCACGAGACTGTCGAGCCAAGCCGTTGACATTGAAGAATGAGAGAGAAAGAGAGATAGGGGCGGTGACGACAGCATTGATAGCAATTGCAGGGGTGGTTCTGGGATGGATTACAATAGAAATAGTGTGCAAGCCCTGTCTCAAAAAGGGCCAGAAAGCCATTGATCGCGACCTCAACCCAGACTATGACCCTGATGATGCTGCTGATCGTACAATTTACGCCCCTTTAAATCCAGATCCACCTGCCAATTCTGAGCCGTCTGATGATGCCACTGCCTCTTTTACCATCACAAAGGCTGTTTGATTTTGCTTACATTGGGTCTTTCTTCTGTTGAGTACTGCTATAACTTTGAAGTTGTGTTTATGTTCAGTTTTGGATCAAGCATAATCCTTTAGTTTTTTTGTTGCCCTTTTAGCGAGATGCTTTGTTTTTCTTGAAAATGGGATGAGAGTGAAGAGAAAATGAAGAAATTTTAGGGTTCTTTATATATGTGTTTAGTGGTAATGTTATAGCTTCAAAATTGTTATTTTGCTAATGCCTAAAAGAATGTAAGTTGTGCGAATTTTATACGTTATCTTTAATGATATATGCTGTTTTAACTGTGTGCTCATTGCTGATTGATGTTTTTATGTGGAATTGAAGGATTGGATAACGAGAGCGTGTCAATGGTTATCTTTTTTGTATGTATGTGTGTTTCGTTTAATTTATTTGGATTATTGACTTGATTGTTATGCTTCTGTATGTCATGTATAACTAAAGCTTGTGAGATTGTTTGTATGGGTTTTTCATGGTCGAGAATTGTTTTCTTTGTTTTCGGTTTAGTTATACTTAGAGGTGTGATGCAAGCTGTGCAACCCGAGGTTTGAATCATTTCTCTCGAGGCTTGAATAATTAGGAGATTCATTTTTTTTTCCTTAAGACGTGAACTGAGCTTTATATCTTAATGGCCAGAATTTTTTAAGCCACGCATTCCACTTATCTCAAAATCATACTTTTATTCTGTATATGAGAAAACGAGAATTTTATTGTGGATGTCTGGGCATGCGTGTTATTTTCATGAGAATGGCCTCTTATTTTTTATATGTAGGTGTTAACGATATCAGAGAAGTCAAAAAAGAGCTACTTTGTAATTGCTGAGTCAAAACTCCAAAAGAAGTATCTTCTTCTTTTGTAGGCCCGACCTCAATTTAGGCCAAGCCTACAGTTGCTCAAGATCGCTTAAAATATGTTCACGACTGAACCACATTTCCATCAAAGCTTCGCGCTCATTTGGATTCATTGACACTTCAAGTTATGCACTTACACTTCCATTCTTAGTTTTAAAATATCTACCAATTTTCCCATGGTTTAAGAGATTCTAACTATTAGTTATCAATGGACCTGCATGGGGATCTCTTTCAGTTGCTCTGCCACATTCTACTACGTTATTAAGCTACTCATGTTACTTTAAACTTATTTGTGGGATGGGGTAAGGGGAGTGTGGAAGTAATAGACCACTGTGAGATTATTTATTATGAGATCAAACTTATCAATTTCACCCGAATGTTTCGAGTCAGGGGTGTCGAGTTCTTTTGGACTACATTAGGGTAGAGTCTTAAACCATATAGGAGTAACCGGTAAGTTTGCTAAACTTATTGGTAAAAATGCAATTATCCTCTTCGTTCATCCTTAATTTTTAGGTACTTCATTCAAATTCTTCACATTAATCAATTCCAGCCCAGATTAAAAAAAAAAATGGTTGTCCACCAAGATAATGAAACAACCACCGAGAAAATTAATGGGGCATAGTTTGCAAACTTTCCTTTTATTTTTTTATCTTTAGTTTTAATACTTCAATTCATGTTGCCATATATTGGAAGAAAAATTTTCCTTTTTCTCCGCCATTTCCCTTTCCTTGGAATTAGTTTTGGTAATGATTTAAAGCTTTTGCTGTGAAAAAATTCATCATTCAAGTTACATTCATTTTACAAGATAGATCCTCATTCACCAGAGATAAGGATTCAAATGGTTGGTATAAACGTTGTTGATTGTCTTTCATCTATAAGATTATGGATTATAAAGAGAGAAGGTTGTTAACGGGGGCAGACCTATAAACCTCCACTGGATTTTCAAATGCGGTTTTTTTAAATTCAAATTTTCAGAATTTTTTTTTTTTTTTTNGAACACATTGGATAAGGGAAAAGACATAGCAAGTGAGCCACAACTTTCATGTCTGTCTATCCACCACCTTCAAATATATATTAGAAAAGTACTTAGTTCTCTTCTTTGCCCTTAATTTTCATATATTGCATGTTATATTTTTAGACATTGAGGACAATGTCAATTATAAGTTTGGAGTGGTAAAATATTGAGTTTCTATTGGTTTGTGTGCTTGTTCAAGTGCCAAAAAAAATCTATTTTAAACTTATTTATTATTTTTGTGTGGGTTAGATAATTTTGCCTACTATGATGCATATATTTGGAATCATGTATTAGATTATAAATTGTGAAAAAGTTACGTATTAGGATTGATTTATACTTATTCATGTGAAACTTTATATTTTTGTGCACAAAATTTATGTTTTGCATCATGAAAAAATAGTTTGATTCAAAATTTGAATAGGTAAAAAAAAAAAAAAAAAAATTAGTGGACCTTAGATGCTAAATCCAAATAACCACTAAATTATACATTCTTAAACATGATGTTATTCTTCTCATAATTGTTCATTATTTATTTCATGTTTAACACGACATAGTTGCACTTTTTTCTACACAGGGATCAACATTTTAGTACTCTAATATAACTCGTCCAAAATCAACATTTGCTTAATTGAATTTGACTAGTGAAAGAAATATGTAATAAAATTTATCAATTATTCTGATAATCTCGTCTATATTCACTTCACATAATAGTTAATAGGTTGACAATGAGGATATTTTGAGTTAGTGGGATAACATTAATTTGGTCTTGGATTCGCCACTACCGATAGTCCCTATTTGAAAACTATTATTTGGGCAAAACAAAGTTTTGAATAATGATTTTTAAAAGAATGTATAGTTAAAAAGTAAGAAAAACGTGCAGAATATGAATGCGCGATTGAAAATGTGTATGTAGAAAAAAAAAGTTTTCAAATAATGATTGTCAAACGGATGCTAAAATGCGTAGATATTTTCTCTACTAATGATTTTATTCATTTCTAAATGACACATCGTTATTATTTGAATATCATCCAAATAGGACACCATTTCTTTACGTGATTAAAGATGTTTGAATGTATTGGCAATTGCAGATTAAATTTGGAGTGGTGATCCATACCAAACTTTGCAGATTTTGAAATTGTTTACACGATTAATCCATTTCAAAAAAGTCATAATAATCTACTTTGTGCAAACTTAAATCGTCAGGTAAAGTTGTTGTGTATGTTAATGAACCTCTACCTCCTCCTCCCGCACTAATCAAGATAATTAATATATATATATATATATAGGAATGGAGCCTCAAAATCTTGGGTAGGAGCTTGAAAATTATTACCTAAGATGGAATGGACTTTGCAGGGAAAGTTTAACTAGATATGGTCGCATGTTGCCTTTATTAAACCAAGATTAAGGAACCTTTTTATTAATTTGACAAAAATAAGCAATTAAAAGGGAAAGAATGACAAGTCAAATAAGGCCCCCAATTTCTTTTCTTCATGTCATCTTCAAGACACAAAATAATTCATATTATGAAAAGAAGAGAGGAGTAAAATTACATCTTCCACATATTATTCATCAAGAAATGGAAAATGAATTATTCCGTGAAACGAAATTGCCGAGATTAATAGGAGTACTACAAACAAACTTTATTGTACGTCTCTTTTAGGAAACCAAACATTGACTTTGCAACTTGTGTTGACGATGAAATTAAATGAGAAATGAAAAATCCCATTAAATGAAGTATAATGTAATTTTAAAAATATAAAAAGGGGATTTGTTTTCTTTACTTATAGAAAGAAGATATTGGATCTTAAACTTATATATCACTTAGTATACTAATTTTATTTTTATCTTAAACTAATATTCTATAATCATTTGATCATGTGCTTTTACAATATTAATATGTATCTGCGAACATGTCATGTGTCTTATATTTGAATTGACTATAATTAAAAGGTTGAAAGCACCATTGGAATATTAGTCAATCCATAAGGCAAATTAAATTTCTTTAAACTCTAAAAGATAAATAGATTGGTTCTTGTTTCTGGTTCATGTACGAGGACAGAAATTGACCAACTTTTTCTTGAGAAGAATCAAAAGGGAACAAGAAGACAATATGTTGATACTGATATGGGGGTGGTTTATTCTTTTGTTGAACTATCTCGTTTAAAAATTTAAAAAAAAAATAAAACATTTATTTACTAGAATTTTGTCTTTATCGCGCTCTTCACACGCATGTCAAATTCATTTTCTCGATGAAAGTAGACTTCTCAAAATTGAGTTCTACGTGGATGGTTCCACTACTGCAACATAATCTCGACATTCAACCACAAATCCATTAGAGCACTTCAGCATCGAAAGCAGCATGGCAAAAAGCACCGGCAGCCAGTTTCTATCGCATTAATCGAGATGGCCTTGCTCGCCCTTGAATTCTTTAACGACTTTAACCACCAAGGGCCACTTCATGTAACTTCATCCTACCAAGTATACCTGATATAAACTGACGTAATTGATACTTTTTAAAATATGTTTTTAAATTTAGTTTACTCATCTAAAAATTTAAACGTTAAAGAGAAAACAAATTTATTTATTTTAATTATGTCGTCAACATCCTAGACGTAAATTTAAAATAAGTGACAATTAGAATCATGATTTTCTCAAACATAAGAATTTTCAAAGAACCTTCCAGTAAATTAAAAAAGAAAAAACTGATTTCTTGTTCCCTCTGCAATTTCTACCTTGTATCAAAAGAAATCAAGACTCTTGTGGTCAAATAAATGTCCAAGAATCTTTCCCTTTCCATGTGCCAACAAATGCAATTGATCCCATTTTCTTTCCCTTTATTAGAGAAAGCCTAACTCGATTTGTCTTGCCTTTTGACCATAGTATAAGTTTTTTCGTTTCATATTGCTAAACCTTTTCTTTTTACCTAATCCATTAATGCTTTACTTATCCCCGAGAGTATCTAGAAGGGATTGACCTTAAATAGTGAAGTTTGTGATACCAAAAAGATTAAACGACCTTAATTATTGGTGGGGTTAAAGAAACATGAAGATACAAATCAAATTAAGTTGTATGAAAGATTTCAATTGCAGTGATTGTCACATACTAGTTTTATCATCAACAATTCTCGACTTGGACCAAAAAGGAGACAAACATTTTCTTGATACCTTTGTGTTCCATACCATCGAGCCATTTAGTATTAACATGGATATTCATTAGAGCCTCGTATCCATAGCGCGTGCGCGCGGCTCTAGCAAAGAACAATCAATCATCGATGACAAAATTTCTGTAAGTTGTTGACGACACAGGCTAAATATAAGTGCAGGTGAAATGATTGCTGTATATCGAATAAACAAAAAGTAAAGTTTAATCCGCAGGAGCGTGACTAAACAATATAACAAGGTGATTGAAATGTAGTATGAAAACTACAAATGAAAACAAAGAGCAACCAAGAAATAAATAAAAGAAGTAGAATAATTCGAGGCAAGTGATTTTTACTCTTTTCTTAAGACCAAATTTCGCCGCAATGATACTCAAGGTTCACAGCCCTTATTTTTCAAGATACAACGGATTCAACTTGTGGTAGAAACACTTCAAATCACAAGTTACGGTGAACTTTCGATGAAGTTTCTCTCTACAAAGAAGAAAACGATTTTGAATAAATTTGGAAGTAATTTGCAAGAGTTTTTATGCAATGCTCAATGCAAATATATTATGGAATTCCTAACGGACGTCCAGGGGTCCTATATATAGAGGATGAGGGGTTGTGAATGAAGTGTCACTCCCCAAACTCAACAACTTTTGTCAAAGGTCGCATCATTTACTATCGCTAGCTTGTCGTCATCGTCTCGCTCGAGCGATAAAAACAGTGACTTTGTCACTAGCCTGTTGCTCGAGCGACGGTCCAGCGTCGACAAGCGACCCACTTGGCAAATATTCGGCAGTTTCCTCTATTTTTTTTTTCAATTTTGGACTGCAATTTCTCATTCATCCGGAATTGATTTTAAGATTCCAAATATACCATGACGATCTACTCAATGAGTAGAACAAATTTGTCTATTTGGATTTGTAATTTGACTATCGAATCAAGTCTGAATATATGACCAAAGTTGACACGAAAGTCACTTTTTCAATTTTTTTTTTTTTTTACACTTAACCAAATTTTCAATTTTTTAAACCAATTTCCAACATAAGTCATGATCATCGACAAAAAGTCAAAAGGTATTTTTGAAATTGGTAAAAGTTACTGAACTGTCCAGGATCGTAAGCATATTCTTGCGTGCAATGACAGTAGCAAATTGCAAGTCTCCCTATTTAGTATCTTTTTCCTAGTTAGGGCGATGTTTATATTCACGGACATATATGAACATTCCCATACATAAACAAATTAAATATAAGTAATATAATGAAGAATGCCACATGATTTGCATCCCATTTCCCAGGCATTGCTGCCTTGTTAGTGTTGGTTGCTTTCACCAAAAGAAAAAAAAAAAAAAAAAAAAAAAAAAAAAAAATCTCCAATTTGCCTGCAACGAAGATTCGCATAATCTTACCAAAAAGGCAATTTAAGTTGCTTAATGTTACTGCTTTTTATTATTATTATTATTTGAACGAGTCAAGGTAGTTGCCAGACTCACGGGATATTTTCCTAATAACTATTTGGTATCAGTATGTCAGTATGTAATTCTATCTATTTTTTTGAAGGTCTGAATTCTTTGGAGATTCTCGACTAGCCTAAAACAATCGTTTATTGTTTAATTAGATGTGCATTCATATGATTTAATTTCTAGCGATAGGAGTTCTATATATGTTTAGTATTCAAAACACGATGTCTTCTCCTTCTTCGTTTTCTTTTTGTTATCGTGTGTAGGACGACTTTATGTAATCTTTTATATCAAATAAAAGGAAGAAAAAAACATTGAGCAATGCATTTAAAACCAATCAAAATGGTCTCCCTTTTACATTAAATTAAGGTCCACTAGTCTTCAAGAATCAAAAAAAGAATGAAAGATACGTGAAGGGAAAAATATCTAAGAAAATCAGCCGGAAAGATAATAATTACATATGGTGTGCACATGCAAAAACATGTGCAAAATTGGATGAATTAATTCTAGTTGTTGATTATGTTCCAAAAAAAAAAAATGCCTATGAACAAGCCACACATGGGAATGTATCCTAGAGAGTGGGATTATTTCTTATATTCTATTATATTGAAGTTTTTTGGGTCAAAAGTCTCTTTCAGACTTTAGTAGGTTACCTTAATATTTTTAGGATTAATCTTGGTGTACATTATGGACGCCATAACGGTGTCCATAATGTACACATGGCGGCCCCCTATTGGGGGGGGCGCAGGTACGGCGTCCATAATGTACACCAAGCACTACCCATATTTTTACAGCAATCACATTTTTTGAGGATTCTTTTTTCTTGAAGATATTGATTGAGAGATCTAAATTGTCGTTATAATCGTCTTTCTCTATTACAGTGAAAATTACATATGTAAATAGACGTCGGTGCCATGTTGGCTATGATCGAGAACTCGATTAAACATTCGACTATATTGTCAAGTCTGTTTTGTGTACTAGCAGCCTCTTTCATCCGTAACTAAGATTCTTGGTAATTTAGGACTATCTTCAATATTTATNAAAACTTTCATTCGGTTTTAACATGAATAGAGATCTCAGAGGTGCGATAACATTTAGGATTAATCTTGGTGTACATTATGGACGCCATAACGGTGTCCATAATGTACACATGGCGGCCCCCTATTGGGGGGGGCGCAGGTACGGCGTCCATAATGTACACCAAGCACTACCCATATTTTTACAGCAATCACATTTTTTGAGGATTCTTTTTTCTTGAAGATATTGATTGAGAGATCTAAATTGTCGTTATAATCGTCTTTCTCTATTACAGTGAAAATTACATATGTAAATAGACGTCGGTGCCATGTTGGCTATGATCGAGAACTCGATTAAACATTCGACTATATTGTCAAGTCTGTTTTGTGTACTAGCAGCCTCTTTCATCCGTAACTAAGATTCTTGGTAATTTAGGACTATCTTCAATATTTATAACATTACTATATGATTATATATGTCATTAAGAATTAGGGTATTTGATTAATGTAGTGCTTAGTGGTGGAGGTAACATCAATAACTAACCAATACAAAAAATGCGTGCATATAATTGCCGCGTTTGAAGAAAAATAAAATAAAAACACGACTATTTGGCCCACTATGAGTCACCTGTTTGTTAATGGATAACCCATTTTCAGGCTTTAATTTCCATTAAACGTGACTAGACAGTACAATACATAAGATTTAACTTGGCCTTTCAGTTTGCCGAGAATGAATTGTTTGAATCCATTGTAAATTTCTCACTTTCTCGGACTTGTCTACCCAATCCTGCTCAAAAACCTGAAAACATGGAGGGCGTACTGGAACCATAATCGACATACTGCGAACTAAAATTGTATATTACAGACAATCGATTAAAGTCCATTTGTTAGTTAAGAGTTGACTTTGAATCCCATAATCTGAGCAAAAGCCTTAGTGACTATGAGATAAACAACTAAATGTATACTTTTGGTACATATTCATTTGTTATTTGGTAGTGCAAAGTTAATTTTAACTTGGAAATGGAAATTTTCACAATCTATCTCCAACCCTTTTGCAATTTTTATTTACACAGTCAATTAGAAATCAAATAAAAGAGGTTCGCGGTAAGTTGAATATTGAATGCTAGAAGACGGTCATGATTAATTTGTGTGTTTTTAGGGAATGCATGTATGCAATTTTTTTTGTTGCTTAGTTCGATTTTCAATGAAATGTTAGCTGCATTAAAAAATGCGAACCTTGGCTTTCAACTAATCCAACACTTTTTTGTCATTCTATTTCAAATCGATTATGGAAATAACACGAAGCGCCTTAAGTTGAAAATAAATATTGCTATTTTCCCTTTTAAATGACTCAAGATCTTGGTGGTTTTTATGTTATGGAAGATCGTAAAAGACTCGATATTATTAAAGAACGAAAATGCACTTGTACCGTCTGATTTATTAAATACTACAGATTACCAACCATCATTTTCATTCTTCTTTTTTATGATGGTCCCTGAAAGCACTGGTGATTAATTCTTTCGGCCGTGTGGACCGCTTCTAAAAACCCAATTTGGATGGCACGAAGCAACCTTTCTATTTATGTCCCAATGAGGGGCTGCAATATATTTTATATTGTTTCATCGAACAATATGCCGCGTAGGCACAAATTGTGTGATTGAGAGATTAACACTTTACGGGCACGTCTTGTACATGATTAGACACTAAAATAGATAATATTAATAAACAATTACAAATGAAAGGAGCAGGCAGAGACATGAGGGGTCATCTTTTTCGCAGAGGTAAAATGCATTCCGAACTACACGTCTAGTCTTAGGCTCATACGATACAAATGTCATGTGTTTGGTTGGAGGAAAGCTGGACATGGTGTTGCATTGTTCTATTGAATTGTCATGTGAGATGGTAATTGTCGTCGAGGTTGTGGAATTGAAGAAGCCAGATTTAAAAAGGTCATGAGATGTCTGAGCTAAATTCACTTTAACTAATTGTGCAAGACATGTAAAAGATTCTTATGCAACATGTTTTGTATTTTGAAAGCAAATTTGCACCTAACTTTGTAATTCTACCAAAAGTGTTTATAAACAGGTTGAATTATAAATAGATAAAAATGAGTGATGGATAAATGAATAGTACTTATAGATCACTCGATAAAGATGTGGCTTGAATATTTATAAGCATTTAAATTTTATTCATAAGACGATGTAGCAAAAATTGAGATGTTAAGATGGATATGTTAGCGGACGAATACGATAAGAAAATGATAATACATATCTCAATTAGAGATGGCTCCGATTGAAGATGGATGAAGAAAATAAATGACTTAACTAGTAATATCTTTTGCTTTAACACGAACAACTTTTGTTCATAAGATTAATTCAATGTCAATACTTCAAGTTCAAGGGAGGATCTCGTATGATCTATTTTTTTTTTTTTGTCTTTTACTAAATCTAACAATTGATCTCAATTTTTTTGTTAACAAAGATTAAATGTGTCGTTTTTTTTACCATGGTCTTTGGAGTTGACTTTTTTATTTATTTATATATATATATATATAAAGACCGAGAGAAAAAGAAAGTATAAAAATAATGGACCAACCCCACTATAGTGGAGGCACTAATTTGACTATCCTTGTAAGTGTGCTCTCCAAACATAATTCTAGTTCTTATTGGTTCTTAATCTAAACCCACCCTCCAATTATATGTTACCGTTTGGATTTCAGACCCCACACCTCCATTATATGTCCCTATACCTTATACCTATACATAAGGCAGATCATTTATATTTGTCATGTCATATGTTATGCTAATATGAATACATTGATTTTCAGCCTCCGTGTGGTCGGCAATGATTCGAAAAAATATTGTTCTGAATAATAAATTTTTAAGAATGTATTTTTAAAAAACACAAAAAAAAATTTTTAAATTTACGTGTAGAATATTTTATTGTGTAAATATATGATTGAAAATAAATATTTACAAAATAAAATGAGAAACAAACAAGGACTTAATGTCATTCCCAAACGCCCTTCCCACAAATATACCGCTTGGTCTTCGAATACATGTCTAAGGTGGACCTACTCACCCCTCTCCTATTCCCCAACCCCAACCAAAATTTCTTTTTTACAAATTCTATTTAAATCCCATTTTCTCTTCTCCCTTCTCCCCCAAAAATTCACTTACTCTTCTCTCAAAATTCTCTAGATAGGAACCAAAATAAGCACTTATTTTCTGCTTATTTTCTCCTGTATTATTACAACGTTGACATAAACAAACTCAAGATTATGGCTTCTTCTAATGCATACACAAATTCAAATGTTTACACTAAAATGGCAAGAAGAGAGAGGATTCACTGTGCTTTGAACTCTCCTTCTGTGCTTACTTACCCAAAACATCCCTTTCACACAGATGTAATTACAACGCCGAAGAAGACAACAACCCAGCCGCAGTGGAATATATTACAGAAAGCGGCGGCGAAGGCTTTAGACGCGGTGGAAGCTGCCTTGGTGTCACGCGAGCTACAGCATCCACTTTCTAAGACTGCTGACCCGCGTGTTCAAATCGCCGGAAATTTTGCTCCGGTGGATGAACACCCGGTGAAACATGAACTTACCGTCACTGGAAAAATTCCGGAATGCATAAATGGAGTTTATGTGCGAAACGGTGCCAACCCTTTACATGAGCCAGTCGCCGGCCACCACCTTTTCGACGGCGACGGCATGATCCATGCAGTGACCATTGACGGTAGCAACTCAGTGAGTTACGCTTGCCGATTTACAGAAACACAAAGGCTGACTCAAGAACGTGAATTAGGCCGGCCAGTGTTCCCAAAAGCCATCGGAGAACTCCACGGCCACTCCGGCATCGGGCGGCTTCTTCTCTTCTACGCTCGAGGCCTATTCGGGCTAGTTGATCATAGCCACGGCACAGGAGTAGCTAACGCCGGTTTAGTTTACTTCAATAAGAGACTCTTAGCCATGTCTGAAGATGATCTTCCATATCAAGTGCGTATCAAATCCTCCGGCGATCTCGAAACAATAGGCCGATATGATTTTGATCGCCAATTGAAAAGCACCATGATCGCACACCCCAAGATTGATCCCATCTCCGGCGAGTTCTTCGCGTTAAGCTACGACGTCGTTCAAAAACCATATCTCAAGTACTTCAAGTTCTCCACCGATGGAAAGAAGTCACCAGACGTCGAAATTCAGTTGGATGTTCCGACCATGATGCATGATTTTGCGATCACTGAGAATTACGTCGTAATTCCCGATCAGCAAGTGGTGTTCAAGCTTCAAGAAATGATCAAAGGTGGCTCCCCGGTGATTTACGACAAGAACAAGAAATCAAGGTTTGGGATTTTATTAAAGAATGCTAAAGATGCTAAGGATATTACCTGGGTGGATT
Source organism: Fraxinus quadrangulata (assembly GCA_903798255.1). NCBI lineage: Eukaryota > Viridiplantae > Streptophyta > Magnoliopsida > Lamiales > Oleaceae > Fraxinus > Fraxinus quadrangulata. The sequence continues at coordinate 25,092 of CAIGRB010115420.1, forward strand.
GCCCAGAAACCTTTTGTTTTCACTTATGGAATGCTTGGGAGGAGCCGGAGAATGACGAAATCGTCGTCATTGGTTCTTGCATGACTCCACCGGACTCAATCTTTAACGAATGCAACGAAAATTTGAAGAGTGTTTTGTCGGAAATCCGGCTAAATTTGAAGACTGGTGAATCGAAAAGACTGCCTATCGTTCAATCCTCCGAACAGATTAACCTAGAAGCCGGTATGGTGAACCGGAACCGGCTTGGTCCGAAAACCAAGTACTCATATCTAGCAATTGCGGAACCATCGCCTAAAGTTTCAGGATTCGCCAAAGTCGACCACTCCACCGGAGAAGTTAAAAAATTCATCTATCGTGATTGTCAATACGGGGGCGAACCGTTCTTCGTACCAAGGGATTTGACTTCTGACAGCGACAGTGAAGACGACGGGTATATTCTTGCATTCGTGCACAACGAAAAGACATGGAAATCTGAGCTGCAGATCATAAATGCTATGACTTTACAATGTGAAACCTCTGTAAAGCTTCCATCAAGAGTGCCATATGGGTTCCATGGGACATTCATAAGTTCAAAAGACTTAGAAAATCAAGTGTAGTACATATTATATATGGAGGAGGGATAGGCCAGAGGGATGGTAGATTTAGGGAAACGTCCCCGGGTTCTTCTTTCAACAAGCGTTTTGATCTGATCTATTTTCTACCTTCTTTGCCAAGCTTGCAGCTTTGATGTA
>CAIGRB010115420.1:25898-39572 GCA_903798255.1 Fraxinus quadrangulata
TATATATATATATTACAAAGTGAATAATATATATATAAGTTGTTTTTATAATGTTTCTTTTTCAGAATTATACGGAAAAATAAAGTTCAACCACTAAATCCTAATATATCTTTAAATTTGGCAAAGAACCTTTCAAATCAATATATTCATGGTTCGAATACCCTAAAATTAATTGGTCTTATGCTTAATAGAAGATGGAAAAGTAATTAGTGTCAAGTTCAACCAATGAATTCTACATATCTAGTTAAATGTCGTGTAGATGCGCCTTTCAAATCAATCTAATAATTGTTAAAAATATGGTCCAAATACATCTTACCCCAAAAATTATGTATGTCTAGTGATAGTAGTCCCTTTCCGATCTTTGTTTTATTTTATTTTTTTTGTCTATAATTTCATGAAATTCACATTCTTTATCACAAAATTTCATAAAGTTTTATTAAAATCTATTTTTTATCGAAATCAAACAAAGGCTTTTATTATGCTTTAAAAATAGAAGGTACACCTGATTTGTTCGATAGAGTGAACGGTACAGTACTCAAAAGTGTGTATCAAACCCGTCTCCGCTTGAACGTCAACCTATTTCTCAAGTCCACCAAAACAAGCCCTCCGTGTCAAGTTTTAAAGGATCATGTTCTGATTAAAAGGCCTGACTACAGATATTTTAATTACAATCAAATTAGTCCTTTTCTAGTCAAAGCTGAATTAAAAAATCAAAATCGAGTTAAAGGCTAGATACTCTTTCTTTCTTTCTTTTATCCTCTCGTGGAATGATCTTTTCAATTTTTATTTTCCTTTTTAAGTAAATTTGTATACAATTTTCATTTAAAAAAAAGAAAAGTCAAATCATTGAAACTGGACCGCTTGGACCTTTATAAATAACCTAAATAAAATGAAATATGCTAGCCTTTATTTGCATACCATTTTCTTGATTTTACATATTTAGTATATGACATTGAGATAAAATCAAATAAAAATTGTGAGGTCACTTAATCAGAGAGAAAGGGGGCACATTCAATTAACTGACTAGAAGTTGAAATTCTTCATATATTTTAAGAAATAATGTATTGAGGTGACACCAATAATGCTGTGAAATTTCTTGAAATAGGTAAGTAGAAAAAAAAGAAGAAGATATGCTATGTATACATAATTTATGTACATACGGGTGTCCAAGCCTTTCACATAGGATGGGGCCCATATATTATATTCACCGAGAATTTTCCTAAAAGAATTTGGCACTTATGCAAAACCTATTAGGACACACCTAAAATAATGCAAAATGATATGAAGGTTTGTCAAAATTATACAATGTATCTTGAATTTCTTGCATTTTAGGTATCAAGTAATCATTATGAAACTCCTTTCAATTATTGACTAGGAAAAATGGTTGTTGGTGATACGAAATTCTTGAATTTGTTCATAATTGTCATTTTTAGTTTGTTGAAGACGAAATGTAAACCTATAATTATATTTACTGTTTTTAGTAGTTTAATGGTTTGGCTAATGTTGTTTATAGGAAATTAGGATTTTGCTGTTTGTACAGAAAAAATAGCAACAAGAAGTGACCGAAATGTTGTGGGGGAAAAATTGAATGAAAAAGCTGACGGTATTTTAATCTATCAAATAATAAAGTGTCATGTGATATTATGTAAAGCATTATATATGTTCTGATGTACATGTAGCATTGTCTTATCATCTTTGTTTGGTCACTAACAAGTATATTTATTAGATATTTAATAAAACAAATGAATCTCATATCTGTACAGAAAAATATGCTTTAAGGCATGAGCGTAAGAATATATATGTATATATGTTTCTTCTAGCAAACAATTTGATCCTTTAAAAATATATGGTTTTGACATATTAAATAACAAATCAGAAAAAGAAGTAAATTAAAATAGATTAGTGAATATAGAAATCAAATTTTCTTCAAGCAATTGAAGTTTTTACTTATTTAATAAGTAACTAGCTCCCCTTCAAAATAATTATTTTTCTTCGCTTTTCAAAGATAATTTATTCGTCAAAGTTTATATAGTTCTCAGAGAATACAACTTAGAAGAATGATTTTTCGTCTATTAACAAGTTGATAATGTTAAACGAAAGACACACACATTTACTCAATAAAAAAAAGAAAGAAGAGAGAGAGAGAGAGAGAGAGAGAGGTACATTTCTTCTGTACCATGTATAAAGATTTTAATTTGCCGGAGATTGAATTTAAGCCACAACTTTATTCTCTAAACAGTGACAGAGATAGATCTGGTTATTCAAAAAGGCTTGCCTGACCATATTGTAGGTTGTCACTTATTTCTAAAGTATAAACCGATTTTTCGCCTTTTTCTTCCGATGTAACATGCGTGTAGAAAAGGTTATTTTTTAGATTGGTAATGATGAGACATAAATGTCAATTTTTGAAGCCCATTTTTCTATTCTCTTCCAATAAAAAACATTTTCAACTATAAGTTTCTGTGAAATTTCTCAAGGAAAGTGCATTGAAAATGATGAACTAATTGAGACTCACGTGAATGGCCTGGACCGCAAAGTCCCTCGAATGATACCGAAATACCCGAATTAGTAGGAGACTCATATTTAATTAAGAGTGCGTCATGTGGTTCGTCACACTCCGTAGAATTTGGAAACATGGTCAATAGAATTTGATCGTGTTCACATTAGCGTGCACAGTTAATAATAATAATTTAAATTATATGCAAATGCTTCGATTATTTAGGTGAATGAAAGCTACTTCTCGAGCCAATAATGTTGGGATCTTGACTCAAAGGTTAAAAGGACTCCAAAAGAGTGAAAATTGATGGATGTGGTAAGTTTAGGACATTGATTTATACATTAGTTGATGGATTTGTATGAGTGATTGTACAATTTTCATATAGTGAAAGTTATGACAATTCATAATTTTTCTTCTTATTTCAACATCTTATATATTGTTTGTTACTTTATTATTTAATTGGTGAATTAAAAACGTAGTACACAAACATATTCTATGTAGAAGGGTATTATTATTATTATCTACAAAAACCTAAGCAATTAAAATAATTCAAATGGTAATATTAATATTTTGTCGATGCCGTGGTGGTCAAATGTTAGTTTATTGCCAATAAATAGTATTACTTATTTTAATTAGTTCAGATAATGTGTACTATGCAATGCTTAAGCATGTTAGAATTTGATCACTTCATGATGATTATGACAGACATTATTTTTGTATTTATCGAATTAAATATTAGTGCAAATCGAAAGTGGAGCATATGCCCCCACCTTGTTGTCATTTTATATTATTTGAAAAATTCCATAATATTTTCCAACCGAGAAAATATAATAAAATTAAGTAACTTACAGTATTCTCGTACCCTAAGTTTAACAATGTTGTCACGTAGATTTATGTTCAATAGATCAGAGACGTACACTAATATAAAACTAGAAGAAATGGTCCAAGAAAATATTTTTAGTGTAATGAAATGAAAAATAGTACAACGTGATGTCACACTTCTTACTGCACAAAAAGTGAGTATTTAAAATCTTTTCGATCAATATATTGTGTATTATTTTGATGGGATCACTGTCTAAATTATAACAAATTCATCACCTCTTCGTAATGTACAAGTCAACAACCACCATCTTGTCTTCTGGAAGAAATTGCACACAAAAGTCTTTAACTCCTACTGATTTGGAATAAATGGACACGTTGTACAATTTCTCGCAAATTAATTTATTTATTTGTCTTTTAATCTCCAAATTCAAGGTGCTTTATATCAACTTAGAGATCTTCTTGTCTACTTGAATCCTCGAAGTTCAATGATCCTCAAGTGTCACTTACATATGATGTGTTTGAAAGATCAACGTGTTAAAATTAACGATTTATAAATTTTCTCCACCTTTTCGAATCCTCGAAGGTCAGTGATTCTCGAACATCATTTACATGTCACATTTTCGAAGGATCAAGATGTTAAAACGTCACTAGTAGATTAAGTAGGTAGAGAGACATCGCATGTAATAATTTAAAAATTCATATTTTATTGATTTTCTGATTGAACATCTAATGTGTGTACAATTTATATAAGTAGTTAACAAAGAGACTGGATTGAAGGTTTTTTGTTGACGGTGGTGTCATATTGAACAGCATTGCAAATGAATGGAATTCCATTTCAACGCAGCTTTTCGATAAAAAAATTCAAAATTCAAAATCCAGTGGCCCCCGCTTCCCTTTATTATTTTACTCCTAACAGAGCATTCAGCTTGATTTGTTGGTCAAATATTTAATACACAAATTGAATTGAACGGTGAAATATGATTTTAAGTTATAAAATATTTTTCGAAAAATTGATAAAATAAAGATGAATCAAGTCGACACTCGAAAATGATTAATGACAGAATTTGTAGCAAAAAATATTGTTAAAAACAATTCTAATAGAGTAGACAACATTGTTACACCAGCATTTTGCTTGCAATCTGCCTACGTTTGATATAATATGAGTTGACATATTGAAAAATTTGCAGGTGGAATGCTTTCATAAGAATAGCAATAGATGCTAACTGGTCCCGTGCCATGTTTATCAAGATGCATTTTACAAAGAGGATTTCACTCCAAAATCAAGTTGATCAATATAACCAAATTTACACCTTTAACCATGTCATATGATTTTGTGATTAATTACGTCGGAAATGAGGAACATTTTCTTTTTGCTACACTTCTCTAATGTATAATTTTAGGTGAAATGACCTGCATTAATATTTAAAAGAAGATAAAAAGTTAATACGAACATGCTTTGCGAAAATAAAGAATTAATTGCATACGTGAGGATCCATGACATTTTAACTATCAACAAGGACAAATTTGTTAGGTATATAGTACAAAAATAAAGTATTCGAGGCCTAAATTATTAGCAAAAATAAGCAAATTGTTTGCTCCCTTCTCAGCCCATTCTTAACTACTGGGCCGTCTTCTAGAGCCCAGATACAAAGTTCAATCTGGAAAGTTTGCTCAACTAATGGTTCCTGAAAAATTTGGTTGGCAAGGCCAGAAGTTATTCCGAGCAAGTGTTAAGGCTCTGTATATCATATTACCACTTAGAATAATTTTATATTTTTATTAAGTACCCACTTCCAACTCTACCCTCAGATAATCCAAAGAATGTGTCGATCCTCAAACATTGGACCTATGGGTATATACCCTAGCGATCCTATGGGCAATGCTCTTTTGTGTACTTCACACATAATATTCTCACACTGAAAAAAATCAATCATATTACATGTACATCATTGTTTACATCATTTTTAACATTGTTTCACGTGATGATACATAATTAAATATACACTTTTTGAAAGAAATACAATGGAATATACATTTAGCATAATCCTAAAAAAATATCTCCTCGCAACAAATCGATAGAATCTTTTTTATGTTGTCCAAGTATTAAAAACATTAACATCACCCACTCGGGTTTAATCATGAACCATCACTCTAGTCCGTTGTCACGATTATCTATCTTGTCATCAACCATCTCTTAGTCCTTGCCTAATCCTTATTTTATAAAATTCATTTTTCTTTAAATTCATTTTCAATCATATTTATGAAATCTATAACTTTTATCAATTTTTTAACCACACATTTCATTGATTTTTATCAAAATCTACTAAAATTTTGAATTTTAATAAGTAGGGACTTAATAGTTAGTACATGTTATTCTTATTGCAACTCAATTTTGTTTTTATTACACCACTCAAACTCGTTACACATAATTAATCTTTTACATGTTCACACCTAAAGATTGTTCGACCCTTTTATTGGGAGAAAAAAATTATGGTATTTTTTTTTTAAGAACGTATGATTAAAAAGTAAGAATTTTTTTTGAATATACGTGCAAAATTATTTTATCGATATATAAGTGGTTAAAAATTGTTGGGATATTGATTGACTTATATGAATTCATTTTCTCCATGATTATTGTATACGTAATTGTGTGAGTTTTGTGGCTTATTTCATACATTTGAAAGAAGGATAATAGGTTCGACGCGGTATAAATCATCATAGGATCCGATAGGAAATAGAAATATACCGTTGTACTTTATGTGAATCTTTAAGTGCTCACAAAAATTCGTGCATTTTTGTATGTTTGCATCCGTCATAGAAATATAGTCGAGTCACATATTGAAATAGGTTTAACTTTACTCAAGAAAGACTGTTAAATAATTTAGGAGCATTGATTCTTCAATATTTCAATCGTGTAACAAGGTGTAGAACTAGGTTTAGAGAAGATTATTACATACGGACTGGTACATTCATCATATATTAGAAAATCTTCACTTTGCATTCGATATCAAATTCATTTAGTTTAATTCATCACTCGTAATTGCATCCGCATTCCTATTTTAGTTAGAAGTTCATAATAATAAACAATACATTTTTATTGTTACGATTAAGGTCACAATAATTTGAATTAGAACTAATCAATTCTTGTGGGACGATATTCAGACTCAAAAAGTCAACTTTATTACTTCTAACGAACCATACACTTGCGGTGATTTTAATTAGATATATTTTCGTAAATAGAAGTCGTGGCAGTATGATCGTTAGTTTTAGTTAGAGGTTCGGGTTGTAAAAAACCTGAAGTAGAGATACCACGGTTTGGCAGGCTGAAAAGGATTTCATTTTACTGGACCTTTAGCGATGAAGGAGCAGAATGAAGGGAAAAAAAAATTCATATAGTTGAATTCTACTAATGACTAGTCTCCCTGGTTTTCTCCGGAATTCATCACATGTTTCATATGAAATTTCAGTTTGATCCCGTATATTAAAACCGATACCTAATAGTTGCTAGATTAGATCAACCCAGACCAATCAATATCACTTTACATGATGACTTGCGTTCATGCTTACACAAAATTGTCCAATATTCAATAAAGCATGTGCCTTAATCAAGTTACGTCTTTTCATTCATACTATAAATGGGAGTTAGGCTAGCACGCCGCTGAATTTTTTTTTTCTTTTTTAGTTCTTTGATTTTCTTAAAGTGCAAAAGAAAATAAAACCTCTGAAATTTTGAAAAAGCCCTCACATAATCAGGTTCAAACAACTTCTCTCCAAATGGAGAAAACTTCAGTAATGGTTTTACGTGAAAATGTGGTAAGATCGTTTACTCAAATTGTGACACGTTGGACTCGAACCATTCAAATTACAACATCTTGACATCCATGGTGATAAGATGGAGAAACATAGTGAGTGTGGATCCACTTTGATGCCAAGGTATCATGAATTGAGTAGTTCGTGATTTATGTGATGATTTGAATGAATAATTCTACCACATGTACATTTAAAATTATCCTATTGAAACTTTTTTCAAATGAATCAAATGGGTTGTTTCGAACTCATTAGGGCTACCAAAGAAAAAGATTTGGCACAAAATATAAATGGAGAAGATAAGATGAAATCCAGATAAGAATCTAGGAAACTTTGAGGTACCACATGTTGGGATTTGATGGCAAAAAGATGGATTAGTTATCTCGTATGTTTTGCAGCCTATGCTCATATTAATATCGTACATCCGAAAAAAAGATAGTGTGCCATCGCATATCTTGAATTTGAACACTTGCGCAACCGCATCCACCGCAAAGATTACGCAATCTTAGTATTGTGTGCTAGATATACGAGTACATTGAGCCAACAATAAATTGAATCAACTAATGTTGGATGTAACGAATTAGAATACGAAAGTGTAATGTTGGATGCCATTTGAGTTGGTTTTGAGGTTAATGTTTTGTCCAGAACTTGGAGTTGTTTTCAAGCTACTTTATTTTAAAAACATGTTTTCGGATATGATACATTATAAGATTAATTCTTCTCTAAGACGTATAATCATAATCATTTTTCGTCTCATATCTTGGTTTATTTAACTATTAGTTGATTAAGTCTATAGAATGTGTTGTCACAATAAGTTATAGAAGTTATAATTCTTGACTTTGGTCAACAAATTAGTTGTTGCACAAAAGTATTTTTAAGAATCATTATTTCAGTTAGTAAAGACATCATTTGCGAGTGAATTAAATTAGATTCTCACGATGTATATGAAATATGTGACAGAAAATGGTTTAGCGTACTGAGACAAATAAGACCATCACCATTGAACACGATCGAAGGAGATCCAATCAGACTAGTCGATGGATGGCTTTGACAATATTTTTAGTTGCTTTTATCATTTAAATTGTGTTAGGAGATTTTGGTTATTTATCACGCAGTAGGGTTTATGTTAAAAGATTGCTAAGTTTCATTCATAGAGTTTGATTGTTATGTAATTTTAATCAATTTTATAAAAATTGAAAGACTTCGGTTTTTTGATCTAAATCAGATTTATTAATATGACGTTCTTGTACGTATAGAATTTTATTTGAATTGGAATTGTTAAAATTAAAGAAAAGAGAAAAAAGAATACTAGATCTCAAAGAAATTCCATTTAAATACAATGCAAATTCAACCTTTAAGTTGTTCTTAACCAAGGGATTTCCATTTTCTAAAAGAGGAAAAAGGAAAATAAACTCGTGTGCTGACTACAAACACGCGTATGTACTAATATGAATGCGACATCTGCCACTATCTTAATCTCATTGGTAGGTCTTCTAATAATTGAGCAGAAAACTCATTTTACACGTGCTTTTTATTAATTTTTTTCATATTCTTCCGTTTTTCACCCCACGCCACCCCACCCAACCCACGATCTCAGTCTTTTATGTCAGTTTCGTGTTTCAAAAAGTATTTATATTGAAGACGTTTCTTTCTTACTCTACTGATCATATATATATATATATATATATATATAGCTTTACACTTGAAATTATGAAAAGAAAATGTGATTTTAAACTAGGGGTTAAGTTTCGTGTTTCAAAAAGTATTTATATTGAAGACGTTTCTTTCTTACTCTACTGATCATATATATATATATATATATATATATAGCTTTACACTTGAAATTATGAAAAGAAATTGTGATTTTAAACTAGGGGTTTCATCCCCTTGTAATAGGCAGTGCCACCCTCTGTAAGTCTGTGTGTGTGTGTCTGTATGTATTGTTTAATTTTTTTTATGGGGCTGCAGTGTTTCTGATTCTGAGTTATTAAATTGAAGGTTGGATATGAAGAATAGTGGGAATAATCAACTGTTGACACTTTTCTGTAATGGAAAAAAAGTTGTTTTTGATGTTACAGAGCTTCAGGTATATTTTCAGGTTTAAATTTCTTTCAAATTGTTACTGAGAATTCATGCAAATAGGATTGTGGATTGAACTTCTTACCATTTTAAATTATGCGTAGCTATCTAATGAAACAACTTTGGTCGTCCGAAGTAGCATATTAAATATTAATACCATTATTGATATTAATGCAGGCTAGAGCCATTATATTGCTTGCAAGCAGAGAAATGGAAGGGAGATCGAACACGAAACCAGGTTTGGATTCATTGTTATTACACTGTTTACAGTCGCCATTGAATTGTCTTTCCATGAAGAAATCACTGCAAAGATTCCTCCAGAAGAGAAAGACACGGATAGAAGCAGCATCCCCTTATCATCATCATCATCTTTAGTCATCCAATCAAGAGGAGAAATTCTTCATATTGTAATGAGATAGCTATATATATTGTAGATAATATGTTATGGTGAAGAATGAAGATGATAGTCTATGTTGTTTAATCCGATTTAATTAATTTATTCTTATCTTTTCCGTTATTCGAGCAATGAAAATGATCCCACTCTAAAGTTGTTGAAAACAAGAATTTTGGTGAGTCATTTTATGTCATTAAGATAATCAGTGTGACTCGTGTCTTAGTAAAATAAATACTATGTAGGATCAATCTCAACAGTATTTTGTAACAATAAGAGTATAAAATTTATCGACATTCGTATTAAACACGCATTTAGCATGTAAAGCATTCATTATTTGGAAAATACTCCTAATCCCTAGTTGGTTTAAACAAGTATTCTCGGAAAAGTCTATACCCAATTTGGGATGTGCTATTAAAAGACATGAATCACGAATCTCGAACTTAAGAATGAGAACGATGCTTGTTTTCAAGCACCGTGTTATACACGAAAATATTATTAGAAAAAAAAAAAAAAAGATAATACATTTAATGAAGAATGCAAAAATATTCAAATTTTACGTCATATTTACTTGTATACCATCAAATAAATATGGGGGGAGAAAATTTGATTTTTCTTTAGGAATTTTCATATCCTCATCACCCTAGTCCTAGTGGTTTTGCCCTAATTTCACTTTCTGTACCAGACGCTGGAACGGGAAGCCACCCAACTTCTCTGCTAGCCCATTAATTCCTAAGGAAAATTTGGACCGAGTTGCCCAAGTGAATTTGAGAATTCCTGGTTACGTTAAAAGTGTAAAATTTTGTTAATTGCTCTTTTTTCTCGTCATTTTCATTGGGAAGTGTAATCTCACACCCAACCAAAAAGCTAACAAAACGTACAAATTTTACCTACATCGACTATCAAATTAGAAACAATGAGGAAAAAACCTAAAATTAAATTTCACATGATAAAGTTCTAATCTTTTGCTTGATCAAGAAAAATTGGACTCATTTCATGATCAATTTGTGTTATGGGCCTTCAGAGGCCCTCCACCTCATCTGCCACGTGGTGAACGAACTGATTCCGCGTTGCCATGTGGTGGGCCAACTGAATTTGCACCGAACAAACTGAATATGTATTGGATGAGCTGAATTTGATGCCTCGAACCGAAACGCTACTACTCTCTCGTAGAAGAGCCGAACTCATCCGCCATACATGATAGATACAAATGCTTGCACTCCACTACGTGCCACATTTACCTCTCCTAGCCTGTCAAAATCTTTTATGAGGAGATCTCTCCAAAGTCAAAATCTTTAGACTGATTGATGGGACGTATGGCAAGCTACAAACAATCAACTCATGTTGTTATGTCAGAAATAATTTAATGCTTGTCAACCTATGGATTGACATATTGACGCCTATGAAAATATTACATATCTGGGATCCAAAGCCAAGTGTCTCCCCATCCAATAGTTCTCGTCTTCTTTTTCTAGTATAAATACCCCCACACTATACGTTACGGACCGCAGCTTTACTTAAGCCATGTGACCCTATCGCAGCCGCAGTTTGTCCAACTTTGACCGCACATTGTAAATATTAGTTCAAGTTTGAGTTGTAATTTCCTTTCCGTTGTAATAATTTATTTCAATTGTAAATTATCTAGAAAATAGAAAAAGTTTAGTATGATTTTTCGACAATTAAACGTCTACTCCTATAACTTGAGTTTTTATTCCGAAATCTATTATAGGGGATATTAATCTTTCAAACAATTTTTTAAGTTTTCTAGTGTTCGCCCCTGCACTAGCCATTGTAATTTACTGTTTTCAACAATTGTAATTTCTAGTTTTCAAGCAATCAACGATCAAATTTTTTTTAATTGTGTTTTAAGTTTTTTACAATTTGTAATTAAATTTTCTTTCGTCTCGAAACGATCGAGAAAAGATAGAAGGTAATCTATCGGAGCATACTACTGCTGCACGGTATCCCTTTCTGTGCTAAGAAGAAAGACACCACGTGAATGTTGGTATCAAAATTGTGGCTCAAGACCCTCGATAAGAAAGTTATGGATCCAATTGAATCGAATACCACGGAAGTGATAGATCCTCAAAAGAGGAATACAAAACAGCGCGCGGATGCTCTTGAGATGACAAATACTAGGTTGTGCTACGCCATAGAGGGACTCGGGGAAAAGGTTGGAGTGGCAGAAAATGAAATTCGTGAATTACACATCCAGCTGGATGAAAGCCGAAAGGCGTGCACAATAATGACTAATGATGTGCGATCATACCTGATCTACATGATGAAATGGAAGAGTTGAGAGCTCAATTACGAGTACTCCAACGTGGGGTTGGCAATGGGTAAGTCCCCGTTTTACCGACGGAGGGGCACACAATGAAAAAGAAGTTGACAACTTTTTGTTTGACATGGAACAATACATTCTTGTAGCTTCGATAGTACTTCGATAGTAGACGAAGTAAGAAGGGATACAACAGGTACCATGTATCTTGGTAGAGATGCAAAGCTGTGGTGACGGATAAAGTATGCTAATATTCAAGTCAACAGGGTTCGAATAGATTATTAGGATTTCCTCAAGGAAGTGATCAGAACTCGATTTTTCCTAAAAAAATGTAGAATATCAAGCACGACGGGAACTACGAGAACTGAAATATACAAATTTGATCAGGGAGTATGTGAAAGCCTTTTCGAGACATATGCTGAATATTCGAGATATGTCGGAAAAGGATAAGCTCTTCACTTTCATAGAAGGGTTGAAACCGTAGACACGCACAAAACTTCAGAGACAGAAATTCACTGATTTGAGCACAGCTATAGGAGCTGCTGAGTGCTTAAGTGACTATCAATCGGAAGAAAGAAAAGATCGACCTTTGAGGAGTGGTCAATCTATGGGAGGTGGAAACAGACCTTATAGACCCAACTCGAACTCAAATAGGGGAGATTATTACTCTCAGAATAAGGGAGGAGCATATCAAGGCACCCGTTAGAGTAATTCGCAGAGAAACTATCATAATAGCCGTTAAAGAAACTATAACGGTGGCAATATTAGCAACTGGAATATTGGAAAAGCAATGGAGGGCAGACCTAATGTCACTCATAAATTGCGATGTTTCCTATGCGAAGAACCCTATCGGATGGCGGAGTGTCCTCAGAAACAGATGGTAAATGCATATTGTCAACTAGCAAGTGGCAGAATGAGTTCAAAGCAAGATGCCCCACAAGCTAGCTATTATGGCGAAACTGACTCCGAAGAGGATGAGGATGTGGTTGGCACATTCTCACACTAGTGCAATACCCTATTGCACCGAGCTGCTAAAGGAATGATGGTCCCTCGAAAGAGCCAAAGATGGAAGCATCGAATGCTCGCACTTGTAGGGCTAAAGACCTAATATACATTGATGTGAATATCAATGAAAAGCCAATCAGGACTATGGTAGATACTGGCGCCACCCAAAACTACCTTGCAAGTTTCGAAGTGCAGCAACTCGGACTTGTTCTAGAGAAAGGTGGCGGAAAGGTCAAAGCAATCAACTCCACTGCTCAACCAATAGCTGGAATAGCGAAATCTGTGTTGCTCAAAATATGTCCTTTCGAGGGAAGGACAAACTTGTCTGCAGTTCAGATGGATGATTTCAAGCTTATTTTGGAATTAGAATTTTTTGGGGATACTAAGATAGCAGTGTTGCCGTATGCCGAGTCATTAATGATGATGGGTAGTAAATCGTTTATCATCCCCACAAAAGCTGGGAAATCAAGCGGGAAGAGTATCCCGGCCCTGCCATTTAATAAGGGTTTCAAAAGAAATGAACCCTCATTTTTATGCACCATTCGAACAGAAGAGATCGAAGATGCGATTGACCCTATTCCAAAACCTGCTAGAAGGTTTGTTAAGGAATTTGAGGACATCATGCCAGATTAGTTATCAAAAAAATGGCCACCGATGAGGGCAATTGATCGTGAGATTGAAAAGCCCTGAGCAAGCGAAAAAGACATTGAAACCTTCAAACCGTTAATTGAAGTATATCGTTCATTGATAGCTCTGGGGACGTCGCCAAAAACAAATGGGGGAGAATGTCATAGA